>JAGVVM010007624.1:0-28597 GCA_019149425.1 Psidium friedrichsthalianum
GGCTTGATATCGAATCCGCTCTGTCGAGTCCTAGGTGACGTTATTCCTCAGTTCATCGACGTCGGAGGCGAGGGCTGTGGAAATGGCAGCGTTGAGGTATGTGCAATCTCGGCCGTGTTTTGTGTGTTATACTTGCTCTAATCGGTGATCGCTCATGATGCTTCGCCAGTGTTGGTTAGTTTTGGAGAGTGAAACTGGAAATGTTGAGCAATCTGATGATCTATTAGGAGTTTGAGTTGACGTGTGATTGGTTGAGAAAAAGCCTGGAGATCGAGCTCTGGTCTTAATCTGTTGATTTCAGTTCGAATTTGGTACGATCCTCGCCCTCTAAAGCGTTGCCTGTTTAAATTTTGTGTCAGGATCAGCTCTGAACTTATGTAGCCATCAAGACAGTTCATTGTCCATGAGGCAAAGTAGTTTGACTTGTCGGTTCCAAATTGACATTTCGTTTGTCTATCTGTCGGTAGTGGTACTCCCTTGTTCAGCGTTCCTTTCTTTTTGGTTGAAAAATGAAAATTATGAGATTATGATAAGCAAGGAAAAGCTTAGTAGCTCTGACACCTTTCATTATATCTACTTTTGGCCTGCAAATTAGCAGAGTTGTTGGTAGTCAGTATTGGCTAGTTAAGCTCCATCAAGCGGATTGTTCATCCTTACTTGCAGAAAGAAGGAGAGATAAGCCCTGAGCGAAGGAAAGGTTGGACTGCTGTTCAACTATCAAGACTGCAGCTATGGAAGATGAACTTCCAAAAGTATGAACCAATGCCTGAGGAAACTTTTTAACTTTATTATTTTCAAAACTCTAGAAAAGCTTGTCTTTGTGTTCCTGATGTTATGTTGCTGCAACCATCAGATTAACCATGAAAACTTCATCAACGAAAAGGGCACGCAAGGCATTGCAGTGTTCCAACTTGAGACACCGGAGCTGGTTGATTGCTTGGTATGCTGAATGTCATCAAAAATTACAGTGAATATACCTGAAGTATGATGCCACAGTCCTATTTTTGTTCATTGTAATCCTCAGGGGAATTCTTACTTACTTGAGGAAGAGGCATAGGCATCTTCACTGAAGTTCTTGAAATTGAAAACAGTGAGGTAAATTCCAGGCTTAATTTAATTCTTGAGATCCTTCCATTTTATTTTTCCTTTGGAACTTTGGTGCATTTAAGCTGAACTTCGTTCTTCAAACTGCAAGCATTGGTTTTGACTGGTAGATAATTTAAGAAAACTGTAAAAAAGTGGCGAGTCTGATTCACGGAGGAAATCCATTTTGAATCCATTTTTTAATGAGTGATCCTCTGGCTACATATTGCGACATCTTTCTCTTTCCACATGAAAATATTCACCAGTTTATGAATGTTAGACCCCCCCAAATGACCATAGTCCCTCCCTAAATTGATGATTGAGCATTTGATTGTTCGCAAGAAGGCAAAGTCACTACTGTCATCCACTTCCATGTTTAGAAATTTGCTAGGACAACTATTGCAGCCACAACACCACAGCCACTGGTTCCTTGCTATAGTTTCACCCAGTGTTTTGAGATCTAAACAAGATTCTGGTCCAAGACCATAAGGAATTTAGTGGTTTGCTAGCAAACGGATCTTGATGACGAGTTTTTCACTAAAATAGATACTTATCACTATATTTTTACTGACAGGGTGCACCCAAGCTTGGCTTTTCAGTGAACTATACTTTGGAGGCTCAGAAGCGGTTACTAGTTTTGGAGACGCAAAAATATACAGTATCTCGTAGAGCCAAGGCTGTCCTTTGGGAAGGTGATGCTAATGTGTGAGCCCATCGGACTTCGCATGTACCAAATTTCCTCTTTTAGAAGAGGAGGAGATAAGTTTGGAAGTTATGACGAGCACCTCTATGAAATATGAGCTTGTAAAGCTTCTTGACAAAGTTAAACCACTAAATCTAAGTCAAAATGATGATTATTCATTTGACACCAAGAAATTTTGAACTTGCTTGAGAAGGACCTTCCTGAATTTCTGTCACACCATTATCTGTTTAAGGATTGCCTTGAATTGGATCAGTAATAGGGGCCAGTTTTCTGGAAATGGATTTTGTGAGCATTGTGGACAGACCTTATATACCCAGGCAGCTCACCTTGTCAAGGGCCGTCAGACAGTGATTATTTTTTGTCAATTAGCCCAGTTGTCCTTGAGGACTTTCAGATACTGACAGGGGACAGCTCTATTTTGTGAGGTCTTCAGCTTACAAGAAGTCCATGAACCTGAGTTCTGCAATGAAATGCTGCAGGAAAAGGTGAAGTTCAAGAGTTTTGAGGAATTGGTAATCAGTCATGAACTGGCTCTTGCAGATGAGATGTTCAAATCACTGCCCGTGCCACTTCTCCCTGACTATGAAGTAGGAACATTGTATGCAATTGTTGCAGAAGCACTGATTGATATGAAGCCACAGCCTCCATTGGCATCCGATGGGATCTATTTAAATTGGCATCTATTGGAGGAGGAAAATGCAGCTCTGCAATCTATTCCTTTTTATCACAACATGCTAGCAGAGCTGAACAGGAGTTTTGACTTCGCTTTAAATACTGCCAATTATGGGAAAGTCAGTCTTGATTCATCCTTCCGATCACACTCCTAGCAGGCCTAAATCGCAAGAGGGCAGTGGGTCATTGGACATGCTTTCTGAGGGGTCTCTTTGCTCAGGGAGGGTCTGACTGAGGCTGCTTCCGGGATGTCTACCGACACTGAACACCAAAAGCAGCAAGTCCAGACACTTGTTTTCTGGGTATGATTGTGAAAGGGCTTCATCACTATTCAAATCTATGTCACCATTTCATGACCTGGAGTTCTTCTTGAATCCTTCGAAGATAAGCCGTAGAAAATAGTGTACCTGCAGGAAAGATCCTGGTGAAATGAACAATACACATGCAGTCAAGATTCCTGGTGATATTGCTTGCAAGTTTTCAACTAGTAGCCCAGGGGAAGGAATGCATCTTGTGAGCCACTGTTGCAGGATCGGGCCATATTGAGCTAGGGATTGTTTCTTTTCCTGACTCGGTCATTATTGTGAACACACAAAATTCAAGTGAGGTAATGTTGGTGTCCAGAAGAAGTACATATCAAAAGATTTGCTATGGGAGAAAGAAGGAATTCAAGTAATTGAGCGTGATACAACCCTGCCTGTTGATATTATAATCAGTGCAGCAGTTTGCCTGGTGTGGTATACTCGCAATAACATTGGGAGAAAATCATCTGGTTTCAGTGAAGCATCTTCAGTGTACCATGTTATATTGAGAATATCGCAGCAAATATTCTTACGAACTTGAGCTTCACTTTTAGGGCCTGCATTCTGGTAAATATCATTCATTATTTCCTTGTCGTTGGACTTTTCTCAACCAGTTGAAAAGGAAGATTATTTCCTTGAGGGACAAAAGTTCTCATTTCTGTATTTTTCTGGAAAAATTAAAGCAGGAAAAAATCTAGCAGTCGCAAAGAAAATGTGCAGTGTTTTACATATTATTCTTTTAGCAACTACTGCTGTTTCAGCTCCATCTCATGCTTTTATTGAGATTTTTGTCTATAAGTCATTTTGAAGATGAGCTTTAGATTGCGTTCTGCATGCATCTTTGGACAGCGTGATGATTATTCTTCAATTGTTTTGAAGCACCAATGTAGAGAGCACTAAAGCAAAATGTAAATGGGCTACTCTCACATCGGGTTTATGCATTGGGCTCCTCCCTGTGATTTTATGCTTTTTCTCATTATCTTATGCTTGATTATCTCTACCCGATATTTGAGGGAGAATCTGGCTTCCTTGCTTCAGTATGGAATCATCGGATGGACTTTATGCTGCAGCAGCTAGTCTGGGACATTGGTTTACAACTCTTTTGCTCCTTTTCACCTGAGTTGACTGATGAGATCATCTTGAAATCCATTGCTCAGGAAACTAAGATTATTAGGGGTCTTTATACTAAGCTTCCTGAATCAGAGACACTTGCAGAATCTTTCCTGACTAATTTTCCTTCTGTTAATCCATTATCAGCTCATGCAATACTGTCTAGTGAAGGAAGGCTCAGCGACTTTTTGAATCATCTCATGAATGCAGAATCTCCACGGTCAAAAATATCAAGTTCCCGATGAAAGCATTTCTCTGTTTAGTGCTTTATGCCAGTTTGGAGAATGTGAGGATTCTCGGTCTATAATGACAGACTGCTCTTCTTCAGTGTCTTCAGGCCCTGACTCTAAACACTGCCATAGCACTGGATTCTGGAGGAAAACATGTAAGTACAAGAAGCACCCGACAAAGGATGTGTGCCTGTGGAAGACTGCTGCATTTTCAGCCTTCAAAACTATGTAACAACAGTTCCTCAAAACTTCCTGGGTTTACGAATCTGTATGATCCGTCCATATTCAAAGATCAGGAGATACCCAACAAGTTTAAAGAGTCCAATTCATGTCTTGATCATTTCCTGGGTAAAAAGGATGGATGGATGGGTCAATTACCACATATCCTTCAAGAGTCAGCAATCAATTTGATTCTCGGATCAAGAAAGGTGTTTCCTCCTCTGATGTGACTGAACACCAACCCTGGCGTCTGATGGTGATTTCCTTCATTGGTACGCAGGAGCACACCTAGATACAACGGACACTTTTGATTGGACAGATATCAAGAACTCTGATATTCTTCATAAGGAAACTAAAGGTGAGGCTATGAACCTCAACAATCCATCAATTGCTGATCCTTTGGAATTTTCATTTTCATTGCCAGATCTGGAAAACGATGCGAAAGGTGGATCCAATCATGCAAGTAGATTTTCCTTCAATCGACACAATTATCCTACTTTCCCAACAGTTGCCGAGAGTGATTCTACTCAGTCATTCATAGTCCTGGGAATCCTAAAAGACAAAGTTTACATGAAGAACTGATTGCTTTTTATCTACGGAGCTAGTAAATGACAAAATGCCTACCGACGATCCGGAGAAACTCTATAAGGGGTTTTCACATAAGAGATCCATGGAGAACTTACAAGGTATGCCAGTACAGGCAAACAGGGGAAGGTATAATGGAACACCACTTAGAAATGCCATTCACATGCCCCACTCGCAAAAAAGTTCACCCTGGACAATTGAGTTTCTGAACAGATCAGGGAAAAGAGCAAGTTGTGGCAGCAATCCCTTCCATCCAGTGCATCTCCTTGTTTTGGCAATACACGGACTAAATCAAATACGACAAAGAGAAGAAGTCCATCGATTCTTGAATTTTTTAAGTATCAAGGAGGTAGCACTGTCAGAAAAACACCTGAAGAGAAGAGGCAGAAGAGATCCGCTCAATCATTTGGTTCGTTCAGGATAAAAAAGTGTCAGCTTCTCTTGTCCCATCATGGACTCCTGTTGATAAAAGAGCACAACAGGTTTGTCTGAAATTCCCTAATAGATATTTCCTGTGCTTTCTACCAAAATTTCAAATGAATAGTTTCATTTTCGTGCAGAAACTTTCCTTTGCAACAAATGAATCTGAGAGTCAGACTAAGCTGGTTTGACTGACACACAAAGCCAGAGATTCAATACAAGTGAACAATGTGCTTCTTGAGCTGATTATAGGTATCTCCCATTTAGGATGCAGTAAATCTATCTCTCAACAAGATAGCCTCACTTTTTGTGTTCGTGGCAAGGTAACTGGGACTCCTCTGATCGTATCTGATTATTACATAACTTTTCACAGAACTGAACAACCAAGAAGAATTTTTGTATTTCCCAGAGAAGACACTTGTATCAAGAAATTATGCACTTATAGGCAAGTTCCCATTTGCATTTATTTCCTATATCGTGTCAGACTAGGCTTATGGCCAAAAAATATCGGACTAGGCTGGCAACTTCAGCTGCACAGATCAAACATCAATAAATGTTCTCTCTTATTAGTTGAGCAAATTCATTTGGCATTTTGATTAGAACTCTCTAGAGGAATTAAAGTAGTCACTGATGTATAGTTCTTATATTCTTATTCCATCGCTCATTCTGACAATCAAGTAGCTGCATAATGACTTGAAGGACTTATTTCTAAAATTCAGAGATGGTTTTAGAAAATCCCCTCAAGGAAACCATGGTTCTCCATTTATATATGGAATTTTGGTGTACGATGACGTGGTTTACTGCAAATGTAGATAAAAGCTTCATCACATGAATGTCGATACAGCAAGTCTATGGACATAATGGTTGATGCAGATCTAAGTTTCTGCATTGTTTATGCATGCCAATCTGCTAGTCAATTGTCATTCTGGACAAAAAACTGAATTGTAGAATCATTCAGAAAGAAAGAGTGAGGACCTGAAGACACCGACGAATCTCTCTGAATTTCCATCTTCAATTGCAATCTTCATGTCCTGACTGAAAAAATTATCTACTTCTTTGACTGTAGAACCATCTTCTGGGTTCATTTATTCTATAATGTTGGAATTAGTCTTCTGAAGATCTCCGACCTTGACCAATATTAATAATCTTTATCCACCCATAATTACCAGCCGAATCCGCAGATTAACTACTAACTATGGATATACGACGCCTATTAATTACTTGGTCCAGAATGGTCCAGTCTCTGTGCTTCCTTCTCCTCCTCCTCCTCCATCTCCTCCAATTCAAAATCTTCTTGGTCCAGAATGGTTCTGTCTCTGTGTTTCCGTGGCCTTTTTTTCCTTCGACTTTCCAGTATCAACAAACAAGTGTCCCTTGATTGTACTAGCAGTGCCCAACCATTTCTCCTTCCCTGAACTTGTGTTACCACTTGGAGGAGATCCAAAGGTGTGGATGCAGGATCAAGCTCTCAGTATCAAATAGGAGCATTCGCACCATCTCAACCCGTAAGCAAGTGAGCAGGGACCTAATGAGAGAACCAGAACATTTCCGCTCTTGGAATTGTCCATAATTTACCTGAATCAGGATACTTTTGTGTTCAAGCCACAAACTTTGATGAATGGAGCACCCATTACACCACGGTCCTCCCTGCAATCTTCAATCACTTCAACCATATCGTAGCTGTGTATTACCTCCCTCGAAGTGGACTCGTTCCAATCAAAAGACCAGTTCCTATAGAGAGCCCAAACATCTGCCTTCGAGTAGAAATTTGAATTAAGCCCCTTGTGCCTTTCGTCCACTTCATTCTGTGCGAGAAAGCATTAACAAAGTTACGGACAACAGATTTCCCTATCTGCAGATGCCCACAGGTCTTGTTAAAGCCAGATCCAACCTAATACATAGGGCCAGTTCTTGTTGACTTTTGGAACTAAGCCGCGGATCAGAGCATAGTAACGGGGCATCCCATCATCACCATCGCCATAAGCAGCCCAGGCTTTATTATCAGCTAACGAAACCCCTGCCCAATCGATGCCAAAATCATGAATAGCTGGGTCTGCAATGCTCATATGCTTGGGGACAAAGTTTTCCGCTTCAGATTCAACATTAGAAATGGCATTTGAAGTTTTTTCGATTGGAATACTGTCTTTACGGTCCACAGGCTTCCTATGGTGAACTGCAGCAGTCTTTGCATCATGTGGAGGAGCTTTCTGCTCTTCAGCGTACTTCTCTTTGACCTTCTCTTGCGAACAATTTAGTCCATCTGCAGATTCTTCCTCCTCACCTCTCCACTCATCAAGCTTCTTAAAAATTCCCTTCTTTGCTTCATGTATCAACTTCCTTCGTGCTTCTGTCGGAGATAGATCCCTCAGCCCGTCAAACTAATTAATTACGCTTCTCCTATCCTCCAGTTGGCCCTTTTGAGATCCAGACATATTTCCGACGTCAATTCCTCTACTGTTTGCAATTGCCGCTTGGCTAGCATCCGTCTTTCTTATTCATGCTGTCTTCATCGACCCGCCTTGTTTTCAATCCCTTTGGTTTCTAGGGAATTGACACCACAACACATGCCCACTGTACCACTAGACATATGAATCATCTCCGAAAGCTCCTCTCTGATTGCCGCTCCTACTTATTAACGGCTCCTCTTCCAACGTCGAACTACAGGCACAACCACCCCTGAGAGAGAAGAATATGATTCAGGTGCAGGGGTCCTTTTATCACTCAGCAAATTTGGTTATTGTGAGGAGTGAGCTCTTTTGCGGGAATCGAATACCAGAGAAGCTTGTTGAACCTGCATTGGTGGCACAAGTCTGCCATCCGACGGATGCGTACACATCGTTTCTCATTCTATTAGGATACTGTTGTGCGTCGGAGAAAGCCTCTGAATTAGATGAACTATAGATGTCTATTGGTGTAGGCGGAATCTCAATAGCCACACTGGTTTACCGCAGCTGGGATTTGTTGAAAAACAACTTTTCTTCATGTTCTGCAAAACTTTTCCTATATCCAGGCGTATCATCCGTTCAGTCGAGTGCTCTGCTTACTCTTGGTCCTGGCTTCTTCAATAGGGATTTGTTGAAAAACGACAAAGTTGATGATGCTTCTTCTCCCAAATCAACCGTTGAAGTCGTGAGGAGGAAGTTCACTAACTATTTTCAGAGATTCCTTGCGCCTTCATGAAAAGATCCCGACTAAAATATAGACCTACAATGAAAATTTGAGATTAGGAGTAAAGACAACATCATTATATGATAATAGTTGTAAGGGTGTCGCGGCCCTCATCTGTGGCCGACGGTGGTCGGCTGGCAACCTCACCGGCCACAGTTGCAAAAGGAAAGATGTATAAAGAAAAAAAAAACAAATAAAAAATAAAATATTGAAAAAAATTATGAAATATTATTCACATCAGTACCGATCATCCGTGCCACGTAGAATGGCCAGCATCCACGATAGTGATTTCAGGACCAAATAATCGGATGGACTCAATTGACGAAACATGAAAAATGTTTAAAACTTAATTGGCATAATTAAAAGATTTAGGACTGAATTGTCAAAAGTGCAATAAGTTTAGGATTTTTTTGGATCATTTTCTCGACAACCATCTTTATACAATACCCACTCAAATGAGATTTTCGAAAGTAGATTCACCATCTGATGTATCTCCATAGGCCACGAAAGTGACAAGAGCCACAAATTCCGACGAAGACAACCAAGTTGAATGGACAAACTCTCACAACTTGCCCTGTATATTTGATCCTTTTCACTTTCCTCCTCGTTAACTAAACAGGCAACGGCCGTAAAAAGACAGCCAAGCTGAAGGGACAGAATCTCACAACTTGCACTGCATATTTTGATCCTTTTTGTACCAAGTTCAGGGCAAGCCATCACTTTCCTCCTCATTAATTAATGTCTTTTCTTTACCAAATCCAAAAGTAGGCTTCACACGCCAGCCAATCATCTTTAAACACATCGAGTTATTCGGATAATAAGCTGATGGGTATCATATATTCATGACACGAACTCAAGTTGCTACATCAATACTGTAATAGGGCACGTGTAACGTGAAATGCACGCGAGTGGGACATGGCTGATGATGAAGAACAACAAACTTTTTATCGCGAGTGGGATTAAGATGGCTATAGTTGGTGCACATGTAAGACTTGAGCACTATAGGTATAGGCTACCACGAGAACTCACTTGGGAGCTTTTAGAAAATTGTATGTACGATTTATCCTTTTTAATTTTCAAAGGACAGGTAGATACATAAATTTGATGCGATTTGATGCGGCTATTACGTACTGATTGTTAAATTTATATGAAATTATCAAGTCCGCATGCCAAGCATCCTATTCCGGGTTAAAAACACAAAACTCTAATTCCACCAATCATTGATATTCTCATACGGGTATAGTAACAAAACGGCTATGTTACATGTACGTTCCAAAAATTAAAAGAGGAAAACGAAAAGGCATGTGGGTCCCCGTGGCAACTATGTGTTGGCTTTTGAGCTACAGTTGACCAACTCTACCACCACCATGTCTCAAGTTCTCTACTGTTTACTCATCCCTCTCTCATCTTCAATAATCAAGAGAACTCAAAGCTCTGAAAAAAAGGTGAGGTCGTCAAGATAATGGCAGAGGCTGAGCCCAAAAAGGTGGAACCCGAGTCCGCTCAACCTCAAGATTCCCCACCCAAATCCGAACCCGCACCCGTTGAGGAGGAGAAGTCTGTCGTACCTCCTCCACCTCTTCCTCTTCCTCCTCCTGAAGAAAAAACAGAGGATCCCAAAGTTCTTGCTGTTGTTGAAAGTAGGTTTTCATGTTTCTTTTCATTCTTTGCATCTCTATTCATATGTCTGGTGTAAAATTTAGTAATTTTTGCCATCTCACCTTGAAATTCACAGCTTACTTGAACGCTTGAGCTAGCTTAACACAGCTTAGTTGATGGTTTAATTAGTATTAGGACACTGGAGCAAAGGATCTGCACAGATTTTTTCTGTTGCTGAACTGGGTTCTTGAATCTTTTTTGTGGGCAGAGCCTATTGAGAAACCAGTGGAGAAAAGTAAGGTTGGTTCTGTTAATCGAGGTAGGTTTGATATTCAAGTGTCAATGTTCTTTAGCTTTCTCTTTGTCTTGTTCTTTATACTCTCTATGTGTTTATGGTTTCAGTAAGACGTTTCACTGATGCACTTTACTTCACTGATTCTATGCTTGTTGATCAGATGTTGAGCTTGCCAGAGTTGAGACAGAGAAGAAGACATCCTTGATTAGAGCATGGGAAGAAAACGAGAAAACAAAGGCAGAAAACAAGTAAGAGATGCTATTTAGTGTACTGTTCCTGTTTTTATACCGTGAACTAGCTGTAAATTATGGTATTTCGGATCAAATATGACTGTTCCTCGCCATTAGTACGATTGAAAGAGCTAGAAATTGCATGCTAAAGTCCTGCTTCGATCACTAAACAGAGCTCAGAAGAAGCTCTCTGCAATTGGATCATGGGAGAACAGCAAGAAAGCTTCCATTGAGGCTGACCTCAGAAAGTTTGAGGTAATCCTCCATTTTAATTGTTATTTATCTCATTTAGTTCGATTGTATTTCCATAAGTCTCAAAAGTGCTACATTCTTGTATTAGTCATGCTGCTTTACGCTCCCACTTGCAATTCTGTTATATCTCAAATTCATCATTTAGAGAACCTTGTAGTATAGTTTTTTTTTCCTTCTTAGTTCCTTTGTAGCTGTATTAGACTTGTGAATATTTCCCTTCCATTTCTTCAAGTCATGCTTCCTTTGCATGTCGGTTGTGCTGTTGTGTTCCATAGAGTTGTTCTAGCCAATTTACTTCAAAGAAGTAATATGTTATATATTCATCAATAAGGAACTGTGTGTGCAACAAACAGTCGTGCTTCTGATTGAATCTAGATTACGGATGAGTTACTAGCAGAAGATACGTGGTATGCCGGTAACGAGAGAAGCTGTTCTCTTTGATGCACTGCAGTTTCTGATGAAACCTCACTACTTGCTTGCTGGCAGGAAAAACTGGAAAAAAGGAAAGCAGAATATGCAGAGACAATGAAGAACAAGATTGCTTCGATCCACAAGCTTGCTGAAGAAAAGAGGGCGATTGTGGAAGCCAAGAGAGGGGAAGATATCTGCAAGGCAGAGGAGATGGCTGCTAAGTACCGCGCGACCGGATTTGTTCCGAAGAAGCTCCTCGTCTGCTTTGGAGGCTGAACTATCCATCCTTGGGAAATGAAAGTCTTCCAAAAAATCTCTGTGTTCCAGCTCGGTTTGTGTCCATCTCCTTCTGGTGTGCTTAAAAGTGGATAAATAGCCATTGCTCTTTGAAGTTTTGCTGTTCATATCTATAGTTCTCAAGTGAATGTGTTGTTTTCTACTGGAACATGTAAAGAAATCTTGTATAGCAGTTATGCATAGCTCATCTGAAGATACTTGTGGTATCAAGTTTGTATAGGTCATGTGACATGTAAGAGTGTTTCCCAAAGTGTATGACTTTGATGTATGGTTCAAATATCCATAGCAGTGTGTTCTGATGTGTGCAAGAATCCATTTTTCCTAGAATTTTTCAGGAACTATTTGCAGACTGATTCTGGATAGTTAACCAGCTTGAGGGCCTAATCGATCACACTCGAGCAAAATAATCAATGGCTGTTTTTTTGCCACTCTGTTGGTATCTTCTTCATTCAACTTCCTCTCTTACCTTCTGTGAACTTTGTCAAGAGATCATGTTCAAGGAAATAAATATTCTGTTAGTGCTTGAAACCTTTTAGTCTCAAAAGTATTGAGGCCCTTTTTCAAAAGATAGCTTTATCTTCCCCCGCCGGCTAGTGTTTCTTTAGAATGACCAAAAGGCATAACTTAGTGTCCAAGCTTTTCTTTCTCATTCCCTTCTCTTTGGTGTCTTATAAAAAGAAGCTTTTCTTTCATTCCTCTGTACAATCACCACAGAACTTGTGATCTGAGCTAAAAATTTGTGTTGAGGGATGGTTAAGCTAACAATTGTGGGAAGGGTGAAGGATGGCTTGCCTCTTGCACAAGGCTGTCGGTACGTCACTGACGACAACGGCAGCTTCGGGTTTTACAAGCAACAAGCCGAACTTGTACTCAAAGAAATCACAAGAGGAGCATTGGAGTCTCCCAAGATGACCATTTGCGTCGATCACCATTGCTTCCAGTATTTCCTTTCCTTCTTTCATCAATAGCCACGTTATTATTCGTAACTTCGATCAGATGCTTGTGAATTTCACCTATGAAGATAAAGCAGTTCTTTGTGATATTAGTAATTTTTTCAATAGATTGAAGCAATTAATTACCGACTAGAAGAATCTGTAAAACAAGTAGAGACTAATAGGGTCATTTGTTTTTTCATTCGAGGGTACATTGCTGTGATTGATTTGCATTGCATTTTTTCATATGTTAGCTACTTGGTGGAGGATGGTGTTTGCTTTATTGTGTTGTGCGAATCTTCATATCCAAGAAAGCTTGCTTTCCATTATCTGCAAGATTTGCTCACGGAGTTTGACAAGTTTGACAAAAGAATCCTAGACAAAATTACCAGACCATACAGCTTTGTGAAATTCGGTAAATCTTTAGAAGTTTTACATTTTCACGTTAAAAGTTACCAGCTTGCAAATTTCTTTATTTTTTCGTAATTTTTTTTTTTTTTTAAGACGAGCGCGCGAAAGAGCTTAGATCCTTATAACACGCTTGGATCCTTTCATAGAGCTTTTTTTTGGGGTCACAGATGGTGTGATAGGGAACATTAGGAAGCGATACATCGATACAAGGACCCAAGCCAATCTGTCAAAGCTTAACGCGGACCGTAAAAAGGACGTCGACATAATTACAACGCATGTTTCAGAGATTGCCAGAAGAAGAGCGAGAAATCTAGGGGAAGGTCCTCTCTTTTTTCGAATCTGATTTTTCTTTACTGCCCCAAACATACAATCACGAAAATGGAAATAACCGGATCGACATGTTTCCTTATGTCCAGAAATCCTGGAAAGTAGGATTGCCATGAATGTGCCTGTTTCGCCTATTTGGGGTTCCTCGCGCATGGAGGTAAGGGAACCACTGAAATGTAAAGTACTTCAATCTATTCAGACAAGTTTGGATCGCGGGTTATACATAAGCATCGTTCAAGTCTTGGATAGATTGAGCAGCTATATGATCTGGTCATGAGTTCACAAGCATTTGCGACTGTATAACTTGTGCAGATAATCTTTCCCCCCTTGATCTGGCATGGTCTTCAGTTAACAGTGGTATGATGAACTTGTTTTGCCACAGGCGATAGCGATGACATGGACACCTATCGCCCTCATCGTTGCGGTTGCTACTGTTATATTATGGGCAAGAGTGAACGTCGCAGAGAGTTTCGTTGTTTGAAGCTTATGAATCTTGGTCGATTCAATCAAGAAGTTCAGTTCGTGATGCCAGAGAAATCAGCTGGGGGCGATGATTAGTGGTGATGATTAGCAGTGATGATCCCATGGAGAAGAATGAAAGATGATGAGCCGCTCCTTAATTGCTGATCTTTGAGTTTGCTTGTTTCTCACTCAACGCTGTATTTAGTCACAAATGTTAGGCCTCCTATAAAACTAGACACATATGGAGACGTTGTGAACAGATGTATTCACTCATACATGCGAAATTCCTCATCAAAGAGGTTAGAATGAAATGTTGGGGACATCTTGACCACTTTAGATAAATGTGGATTTGCCTAGTAAATAGGGCCATTCCTTACCAAAAGAAAAAAGAAAAAAAATCCGTATAATCCACTTCTGCTCGTAACTTTTTCTTTTGTCTAAAAAAAAACATAAACCTTCATTTTAATCTTAAATCTACCCACGCACCCAAAAGCCGTCGCTAGTTTCTTTAAAATATCAACATCAGGGGTAGGTAAAGGTTTCTTATAAAAAATTTTCATCAATACCTCCACCTTCTTATGGAACAACGATAGCCAGGTGATGTCTCTAAGGAGATATCCCTAGCCGAAGAAAAGAGGAGAGATGGCTGCAAGTTAGGTGCCGAACTTGGCAAGTTTAATGGGCTTTGGAATAGCCATGCTTCATGCTCTTCCTCACCTCACATGGACTCAGACCTTTCTTAGCCCTTTGTTTGCCCCTTTGTGACAGGACGGTCATTCACACGGACTTTGGAGTTTCTGTCAGAAAGATCATTCAAAGAAATCAATAATGGAAGTAGACGTCTATAAGAAGAGAGTCGAAGACTCAACGTGAGCAGTTTTTCCATCTACAAAACAATTACAAAAGCCTTGCTTGGCTCGGTGACAACGTAAGACATATATTATCAGTAGTTTCAACGGAAGTAGGTGTGTGTGAATCTCTGTTTAATTTGCAGTTTGCTACAGCTAGCGAAGTTGGTGAATATCTCCTCCCTTGTCCCTTCCATGGTGGGTACATACAAAAGTCAAGGCAGAACTTCATTGAAGCTTTTCCAAGCCATTATTCCTTTTTCATTTTCTAGCGTGTGGAAATTAGCAGCAGAACAAGCTCAGTCAACAGAAAAACATATGGACCAAGAGAGTCTCTGCACGCCCAGGCATATTCTACATAAAGGATATGTTGGTAAGCAAATAAAAGGGAAATTTTTTGTTCAACCTATTGCAATTGTGCCAATTCAATCTTAAACTTTCCAACAAAAAATATAATATATATATATATATATATATATATCTTAAACCTATTTTTTTTTTTGCCAATTCAATCTAGAAGTTTTCACCTTTTACTAATCCAATTCATCCAACAAATTTTGGCTGAAAATCCTGACGTGGACGCCGGCCAACCTATGTTGCACGGCCGACGCTAACATGGACTAATTTTAATAACATTTTTTAAAAAAATTCTTTTCCTTTTTCTTTCTTTATTTTTTCTATTTTTTCCCCTATCTTAGGCTGACGAGAGATGCCCTCACCAGCCCTAAGTCCGACAAAAAAGGTAAAGAAAGAAAAGGAAAAAAGAAAAAATTCAAAAAAATTATTAATATTTGTCCATATTAGTGCCGGCCGTCCTACATGGCATGACCGGCATACATATAAGCAATTTTGGCCAAAAATTGGATAGATGTACTAAATTGACATAAATGCAAAAGGTTTAGAACTGAATTGGTAAAAAAAAAAAGGACTGAATTAGCATAATTATAATAAATTAGGAATTTTTTTGGTAATTTTCCTCAAGGATTATAATCATGACTGAACTATAAATTTAGGTCTTTTGAGACTTTTACCAGATATATTAAAATTGAGAGTTGGTAATCCAAATCTAATTCTAACGTAACCGGAGATATTTTGGTAAATCAATCGAATTCAAGTTGGTAATTCCTAAAAAGGGTGAGCAAAAATAAATTGTAAACTAAAAGAAAAGTTGGCAAATTAAAAAAAATAAATAAATGAGCATCAATAAATAACTCAAATGTAATAATCGGTAACCCAACACTAAATTAAAATTAATAGCTCTATAGAAAAAAAATTGATTGATTATTTAAAAAAGAAAAATCAAACATTGGTAAGTGACGCGGATAAAACTTTGGTAGACCAAAGCTAGTTGAAACTTGATTTGAATAAACGTTGGTTATAGTCATTCTTATTTAGGTTGGTGATTGGATATAATAGTTAGTAAATTCAAACCGTTAGTGAATTATGCAAATAATAAATAGATAAGTATGCATAAAAGTTGGTAGTTTGCAAAGAAAAATGGTAGCGATCACTCTTTTTACCAACACGTTATTGAACTTAACTTGCACAGAAAAAAAAAAAAACCGTAATTTTTTACACTGGAACTACAAAATGCTGCTAAGGACGACTATGCGAATTACCTTTATTGTATTTTGATTGTGCATCTACTGCTGAGGCTTGTAAGAAAGGTCAAAAGCTTGATTAGGTGTGAAAAAGAAGTCAATAATGAGCCAAAAAAAAAATTGTAAAAATTCTTGAATAAGTGTTTTTAAGGGTCACATTACTGGTGTTAATTAGTGCAACACGAAGTCCCATGACGTAGCATTAGTCTATATCTAGTGAAATCATAAATGCCTAAGATTTTAATTAGATTGATTCTCCATATGTTCAAGAAATTCACAACTTGATCTCTCTCTGAATTGAAATGATCAAGTAAAAGGCAGTTTGGTAACCGGCATCTGACTTTTCATAGTCCACAGTGTAAGAAGCTTCATTTCTCGAACTGCCCTGGTTTACTAAAACGATTTCAGACGAAAGTCATCTCTTCTAACTTGGACGAGGTAATTTTACTCACCGACGCCAATTTCATTGAGTAACATGATTTTCGGGAAAATTATCAAAAAATTTTGAACCTGTTGCGCTTATGCCAATTCAATTTTAAACTTTGCAATTGTGCTAATTAACTCTTAAAACTTTTGACTAATTATCAATGTAGTTCTTCCGGGTAATTTAGATAGGGAAATGTTGATGTGGTGATTTTGTCACCGTCAGCAATCCTACGTGGTACACCGGCACTGACATTAACATTCTCCATTGGCACCTTGGTTTTCGCATGCACTCTCTTCTATTTTCCCTCCCTTTATTTTTTGGGTATGCCATGCACTTGTATTAACGAAAACTCACGAAAAAGCAAGGTTATGACTTTCTACGTTCAATTTATTCTCCCTCCGTCGGTGCATGCCCTGTGTAACTACAAAAGATTCCGACCCCCCTCATGTGTACATCATCATATTTACATCACTCCCCATTTCAAACTGACTACAGATATCATTCCCAGAGAAATAATCCAAGTAATACCCACCTCCGGCAACCTGGTCCAACTCCAACCTCAACTGTGAACTGTACATGTCGCTCGAGCTTGCACCAGCAGAACCATTACTTAGCTCATTACCAGCATATTCACCACCATAAGAATTTCCAAAATCACTTGTGCATAAATCATTCACCAGAGGGTCCTGAAGATTTGAGCGGCCATCGAAAGCGTCGCTGTAGTTCAGAACGTTGTTCCCTTGATCATCTTGATTCAGCCACTCGGCAAAGAAAATCTTGGGCAAGAAGCTGCGTGGACTGTCTCTCGGAAAGTCAAATGGCGTCTTTTGCTTTCGTTCCTGTGATGGTGCATGAACTGCTGGGTTTTGGTTTGTGGGGATTTGATCTGGAGAAGGCGAAGATTCAACATTGTCCGAATTGGTACATTGACTTTGGGCATGATGGTGGGCTTCTGATGATGACGACGATTCAGTCTTATTTGCCACCTTCTTCTTTAGATAAGAATGCCAGTGATTCTTTATCTCATTATCTGTCCTTCCTGGCAAATGCTTTGCTATTTGAGACCACCTAACCCACAGAAAAACAAACATACTCCTTCATCACTATTCACTCACTCCTTCAAATAAAAATTAAGAACTTGCTAAAAGCTTGATTAGTATCTTGGTGAATAAATGTAATATTATACACTGGTTTAAGACTTAAGCTCTCATCATGTTTAGGTAATTAAGCTGCGCTTACTTGTTGCCTATCAAGCGATGGAGCGACAAAATAATCTCCTCTTCTTCCCCAGTAAACATGCCTCTCTTTAGGCCAGGCCTCAAGTAATTGATCCACCTTAATCTGCAGCTCTTGCCATTCCTCTGCAAGCCTGCACATTCAAGTATATTATCACGAACCATATATAAACAATTTGCATGCATATCGGTCAACTCTTAAAAGAGTGATTAAAATGAACAACCATCTAGTTGATCTAGTAGTTGAAAACAAAAAACAGTCTTTTCCTCGAACAATGCATATTCCATATAGCCAACTAGCTATGGCTAGTGGATGGCTTTCCAAATCTTTTATAAAGCAATGCAATGACGTTGCAAGCTTTGTCGAATATGCCTAGTCATGCACTGGACACCAGAATTTCATGTTCCTACAATTATTGATGAAGAAGTGTATCAGGAAAAGTTACCGTGTTAACGGGGACAGAGCTCCAGCAACCATGGCCATGCTTGAGGACATAGTTCCTGAGCCTCTGGTCTTCTTCAGGTGACCACAAGCCCTTCCTGTGCTTGGGTTTTGGCCTTTCTGACGACTTCAATGCCATAGCGTTATGCTCTCAGGAAGAAAGTTTTGAGAGTCAATAAGACTTGATTTTGAGAGAGAGAGAGAGAGAGAGAGAGAGAGAGAGAAATTTTTGAATGTTTCTTTAGAATCGGAGGGGCGGTGCGTGCAGAGTCCGGACACAAATGGTATTTAAAGCAGAGGGAGTTGTTGCAAGTCTTCCCTTCATCCAATAAAAAATCTTGTCTTCTTTATGTTTGAAAACTAAAATACATTGCATTTTCAACACCCGTCGGTTATCAAAATGCCAATGTTTCAACATCAAAATGTCAATGTTACCTCTTAACTTTTTGGACCTTGGTGATCATGACCGTGACTGTGAGGTTTTACTTTCACTTGTCTTCTGTGTATAGGGAAACTCGTGTTTCATTGTTTAATACTACGTGGATTTATAATTAAAAGATTTAATGCGGGCTTAAATATGGAAGCTATATCTAAGCGAGGAGGAGGCTACTCTTGCCAGCAAAACCATGGTGATGAAATGAGGGAAATTAGTTTCTGCCAAGACTCCTTCACAAGCCCATGTTGATGTCGAAGAACGGCTAGTATATTTTTGCATATAAATATGTTGTTGGGTTTGGTCTTTGTTGCGGGGTGAGTGCACTTGACACGTTCGAAACTTGCTAGAGATGAGAGTATCAAGAATCATTATCCAAAAGAGTGCGAGAAATCTCCTCCTTGTGATTGATTCTTGCGAGTTTGGATTTAATTTAAGATTGAGATCCACTCGTGAATAAGTGTAACTAAAGGATTGTAATTTTATCTGTACTAATTATAGTGGACCAATCCAATCGATCTCTATAGATATAGTAGCGACTCCCGTAAATTTCCTCATGTTTAAGTTATATTTGTGCAGTTTTTACTTTCTTTGTCGCTTCGTTTTGATTTGTTCATGCTTAACAATTTAAAAGAGTAAGGTCACGAGTGGGGAAAATATCAACTCCAAAGTAAATGAAAACAGCTCTTAGAAGGTGAGCATGCAATGGGAGCTAGAAGATAGGTTTAATCCTTTAGGATATAAGTCAGAAGATATTTCTAGAATGACAATAATGTCCTCTCAGATAAAAGGTCATGGACACTGTCAAATTGAACTTACATTTTATCTTTCTCCTTGTTTCACGAGGGAAACACCAAAGAGCATTTCACAGTTGACTTAGCACAGAGGATATGAAATCACCGCGTCGTACGATGTTAATTTTATTTCAATTCACATCACCATTGCAAGACTAACATCAACCACCCTGCAGTATTCAACAGGTATAAGGGAAAAATCTGGTCATATGTAAAAAAATTTCTTCATGATTGACTTTATGATGCCATATAAGCAAGAAAGCATCCGCAGGCACAGCACGAAAGAAAAGCATCTCTCGACCATCTTTAAATGTTGCCATTATTATTTCGTATAGGCTTGTCTTTTTTACGACATGGGTATACGTTGGCTGAGAATGTATGTTGTCTACCCTTAAAGAAAGCTTGGCGCAAGTTATTATTGGTTTAACTCACTTTGCTAGAAAAAGTTTTCAATTTAATCCTAAATTTATCGTACATGGGGAAGCGCAATAGAAATTCCCTGGCAAAAGTTATTAATTCAATCCTAAATTTATTGTACGTGGGGAAGCTTAACAGAAATCCGATACTTTCACACGGGAATATTGCCAAGAGATAGTCCAAATCTGAACCCATGAACATATTCAATTGGATCAACTTTCGCTCAAAAACTTAAGCCAATGAGTTATAGGCTAACTTAGATATATTAGTTGCTCAGCACCACGCTAATTTTTGATGTGAGACTTTTAACACAACTCACATGGGTATTTCAACAATTTCCCCCCACGTGTGAGCTCCAATGTTAATTTTGCTCCCCCTTAATTTAAGTATCCTTTTGTATCAACTTATCTCAACTTGAACCTCTAACGCCGAACTTTATCTTTGGTCTTTTTCTCCGGACCAAACCATGGAGTTTATCATGGGGCCCCTTGCTACACCAAAATGCCCTTAGAATTGTCAAAAAAGCCCTAAGCATTTTACACTTTTGCCAACTGAGTCCTAAACCTTGTAAGTTTACCAATTCAGTCCTAAAACTTTTGCATTTGTACAATTCAATTGTTTCGACTAATTTTGACCAAAAATGCTGACCTGGAGTTACCAATGTTGACGTTGTGAATTTTTAATAATATTTTAATATTTCTTTGTTTTTTAAATATTTTTTTTTCCTTTTCTTTGGTTTTGCTTTTTAGCAGCCAGTGAGGGTCATTAGGCCCTTGTCGGCTAGCCTCACCCAGACAATCGTGGCATTGACACAATCGTGATGGGTTGGGCGAGGCAGCCTTACTCAAATATGAGCGAGGGCCGTGACGTTGCCCTCGCTTAGCGTGACATCGCAGCCCTTGCTAACGGCCGACAAGGGCTCCACGACCCTTGCTGGCAACTAAAAAACACTAGAGAAAAGGGAAAAAGTAAAATATATTAAAAAATTAGCCATATCAGCGATTTTCGACCAAAATTGGCCGAAATAATTGAATCGACACATATGTAAAATGTTAGAACTAGATTGGCAAAAGTGCAAAAGGTTGTAGGATTTTTTTTTTTTTTTGACAATTTTCCCTCACAACACCCACATCCTTTGGGGAGAGGATACCTAAGTTCAAGTTCGTCAACATATCTAGTTGGATTAATTTTACTAAAAAAATTTAAGCCAATGAGTTATGAGCCAACTTAGATATATTAAACTGTTCAACACAATATCAGTTTTCCGAAGTGAGCCTTCTCTATCATAATTCACACGTGTATCTCAAAAGTACAGGTTTCAATTCAATCCTTAACTTTCCAATTTTGCCAACATAATTCTAAACCTTCATGCAGAATACCAACTTTGCCGACTAGAAAGTGCTTTAAAAGTGTTTTTTCATGGTTCCAACACTGTAATTGTTTTTGTCCACCACACACGTATCTTATAGATGGGGCTGCGCAATATGTTTTCACATGTACACCTAATGTCGGTAGTTTCTCTAGAAAGATTTCCTCTTCAGGGATTGACAAAATGATTTACAGCTCTAACCCCACGCGAAAGTCTCGAAGCTTTGATAAGTTGAGTGTTTATCCAATGAGTAGCCTTATTGACACCCATATCATCTAACCGTAACAGCTGGAAATGATATTATTAACTTACATAAGAGAGTCGGCAAAACCCCATTGTCCCCAAAAAGAGAAGCAATAATTTTGTATTGCCTTAAAATTCAATCTCATTTTCCACGAACATGAATAGAGATGTAGTAACGTGCATAAAATTGTCTGTGGGCTACACAATTTGTCAAAGTTTTCCTATATAAGGTTGATTTCTCTCTCTATAATTGATACCTAGACACCGGAATAGTAAGTAGCACCGACACCGACACACAACACGCTAACACGTTATTGCTAAAAAAATAAAAAATCTCGACAAGAATCTTGACACATTGGGACATATTATATATTGAATCTATATGTCATATATACATGATAAATTATCAATGTGATATAAAAAAAGAGTGGTCAGTTTCTTCTTTAATTCTTTTAGGGTTTCACGATTAGTTTTTTTTTATGGAGGGGCTAATTAGGTATATTTAATACTAGCCATAAAAAAATATAATCGTGAAACCATAAAAGAATAAAAGAAGAAAACTGACCACTCATTTTTTGTTGATATAACATGAAATTATCATGTATATATGAAATATTATTCAATATATAATATGTCCCAAGTGTCAAGTTCTTGGCGAGATTTTTTATTTTTTTTAGCAATAGTGTTAGGTGGTGTGTGTCGGTGTCGTGCTACTTACTATTCCGGTGTCTAGGTAATCAATTATAGAGAAGAGAAATCAACCTTGTATATAGGAAAACCGTTGACAAATGTGTAGCACAGACAATTTATGCACGTTACTACATCTCTATTCATTTCGTGGAAAAAGATTGATTTAAGGCAATACAAAATTATTGCTTCTCTTTTTGGGGAACAATGGGGTTTTGCCGACTTCTCTTAGTAAGTTAATAATATTCATTTCCAGCTGTTACGGTTAGATGATATGGGTGTCAATAAGGCTACTCATTGGATAAACACTCAACTTATCAAAGCTTCGAGACTTTCGCGTGGGGTTAGAGCTGTAAATCATTTGTCAATCCCTGAAGAGGAATCTTTCTAGAGAAACTACCGACATTAGGTGTACATGTGAAAACATATTGCGCAGCCCCATCTATAAGATAAACGTGTGTGGTGGACAAAAACAATTACAGTGTTGGAACCATGAAAAAACACTTTTAAAGCACTTTCTAGTCGGCAAAGTTGGTATTCTGCATGAAGGTTTAGAATTATGTTGGCAAAATTGGAAAGTTAAGGATTGAATTGAAACCTGTACTTTTGAGATACACGTGTGAATTATGATAGAGAAGGCTCACTTCGGAAAACTGATAT
This sequence comes from Psidium friedrichsthalianum, assembly GCA_019149425.1. NCBI lineage: Eukaryota > Viridiplantae > Streptophyta > Magnoliopsida > Myrtales > Myrtaceae > Psidium > Psidium friedrichsthalianum. The sequence goes on from JAGVVM010007624.1 coordinate 22,865, forward strand.
TGTGTTGAACAGTTAATATATCTAAGTTGGCTCATAACTCATTGGCTTAAATTTTTTTAGTAAAAATTAATCCAACTAGATATGTTGACGAACTTGAACTTAGGTATCCTCTCCCCAAAGGATGTGGGTGTTGTGAGGGAAAATTGTCAAAAAAAAAAAAAAATCCTACAACCTTTTGCACTTTTGCCAATCTAGTTCTAACATTTACATATGTGTCGATTCAATTATTTCGGCCAATTTTGGTCGAAAATCGCTGATATGGCTAATTTTTTAATATATTTTACTTTTTCCCTTTTCTCTAGTGTTTTTTAGTTGCCAGCAAGGGTCGTGGAGCCCTTGTCGGCCGTTAGCAAGGGCTGCGATGTCACGCTAAGCGAGGGCAACGTCACGGCCCTCGCTCATATTTGAGTAAGGCTGCCTCGCCCAACCCATCACGATTGTGTCAATGCCACGATTGTCTGGGTGAGGCTAGCCGACAAGGGCCTAATGACCCTCACTGGCTGCTAAAAAGCAAAACCAAAGAAAAGGAAAAAAAAATATTTAAAAAACAAAGAAATATTAAAATATTATTAAAATTCACAACGTCAACATTGGTAACTCCAGGTCAGCATTTTTGGTCAAAATTAGTCGAAACAATGAATTGTACAAATGCAAAAGTTTTAGGACTGAATTGGTAAACTTACAAGGTTTAGGACTCAGTTGGCAAAAGTGTAAAATGCTTAGGGCTTTTTTGACAATTCTAAGGGCATTTTGGTGTAGCAAAGGGGCCCCATGATAAACTCCATGGTTGGTCCGGAGAAAAAGACCAAAGATAAAGTTCGGCGTTAGAGGTTCAAGTTGAGATAAGTTGATACAAAAGGATACTAAATTAAGGGGGAGCAAAATTAACATTGGAGCTCACACGTGGGGGGGAAATTGTTGAAATACCCATGTGAGTTGTGTTAAAAGTCTCACATCAAAAAATTAGCGTGGTGCTGAGCAACTAATATATCTAAGTTAGCCTATAACTCATTGGCTTAAGTTTTTGAGCGAAAGTTGATCCAATTGAATATGTTCATGGGTTCAGATTTGGACTATCTCTTGGCAATATTCCCGTGTGAAAGTATCGGATTTCTGTTAAGCTTCCCCACGTACAATAAATTTAGGATTGAATTAATAACTTTTGCCAGGGAATTTCTATTGCGCTTCCCCATGTACGATAAATTTAGGATTAAATTGAAAACTTTTTCTAGCAAAGTGAGTTAAACCAATAATAACTTGCGCCAAGCTTTCTTTAAGGGTAGACAACATACATTCTCAGCCAACGTATACCCATGTCGTAAAAAAGACAAGCCTATACGAAATAATAATGGCAACATTTAAAGATGGTCGAGAGATGCTTTTCTTTCGTGCTGTGCCTGCGGATGCTTTCTTGCTTATATGGCATCATAAAGTCAATCATGAAGAAATTTTTTTTTACATATGACCAGATTTTTCCCTTATACCTGTTGAATACTGCAGGGTGGTTGATGTTAGTCTTGCAATGGTGATGTGAATTGAAATAAAATTAACATCGTACGACGCGGTGATTTCATATCCTCTGTGCTAAGTCAACTGTGAAATGCTCTTTGGTGTTTCCCTCGTGAAACAAGGAGAAAGATAAAATGTAAGTTCAATTTGACAGTGTCCATGACCTTTTATCTGAGAAGGACATTATTGTCATTCTAGAAATATCTTCTGACTTATATCCTAAAGGATTAAACCTATCTTCTAGCTCCCATTGCATGCTCACCTTCTAAGAGCTGTTTTTCATTTACTTTGGAGTTGATATTTTCCCCACTCGTGACCTTACTCTTTTAAATTGTTAAGCATGAACAAATCAAAACGAAGCGACAAAGAAAGTAAAAACTGCACAAATATAACTTAAACATGAGGAAATTTACGGGAGTCGCTACTATATCTATAGAGATCGATTGGATTGGTCCACTATAATTAGTACAGATAAAATTACAATCCTTTAGTTACACTTATTCACGAGTGGATCTCAATCTTAAATTAAATCCAAACTCGCAAGAATCAATCACAAGGAGGAGATTTCTCGCACTCTTTGGATAATGATTCTTGATACTCTCATCTCTAGCAAGTTTCGAACGTGTCAAGTGCACTCACCCCGCAACAAAGACCAAACCCAACAACATATTTATATGCAAAAATATACTAGCCGTTCTTCGACATCAACATGGGCTTGTGAAGGAGTCTTGGCAGAAACTAATTTCCCTCATTTCATCACCATGGTTTTGCTGGCAAGAGTAGCCTCCTCCTCGCTTAGATATAGCTTCCATATTTAAGCCCGCATTAAATCTTTTAATTATAAATCCACGTAGTATTAAACAATGAAACACGAGTTTCCTATACACAGAAGACAAGTGAAAGTAAAACCTCACAGTCACGGTCATGATCACCAAGGTCCAAAAAGTTAAGAGGTAACATTGACATTTTGATGTTGAAACATTGGCATTTTGATAACCGACGGGTGTTGAAAATGCAATGTATTTTAGTTTTCAAACATAAAGAAGACAAGATTTTTTATTGGATGAAGGGAAGACTTGCAACAACTCCCTCTGCTTTAAATACCATTTGTGTCCGGACTCTGCACGCACCGCCCCTCCGATTCTAAAGAAACATTCAAAAAATTCTCTCTCTCTCTCTCTCTCTCTCTCTCTCTCAAAATCAAGTCTTATTGACTCTCAAAACTTTCTTCCTGAGAGCATAACGCTATGGCATTGAAGTCGTCAGAAAGGCCAAAACCCAAGCACAGGAAGGGCTTGTGGTCACCTGAAGAAGACCAGAGGCTCAGGAACTATGTCCCTCAAGCATGGCCATGGTTGCTGGAGCTCTGTCCCCGTTAACACCGGTAACTTTTCCTGATACACTTCTTCATCAATAATTGTAGGAACATGAAATTCTGGTGTCCAGTGCATGACTAGGCATATTCGACAAAGCTTGCAACGTCATTGCATTGCTTTATAAAAGATTTGGAAAGCCATCCACTAGCCATAGCTAGTTGGCTATATGGAATATGCATTGTTCGAGGAAAGACTGTTTTTTGTTTTCAACTACTAGATCAACTAGATGGTTGTTCATTTTAATCACTCTTTTAAGAGTTGACCGATATGCATGCAAATTGTTTATATATGGTTCGTGATAATATACTTGAATGTGCAGGCTTGCAGAGGAATGGCAAGAGCTGCAGATTAAGGTGGATCAATTACTTGAGGCCTGGCCTAAAGAGAGGCATGTTTACTGGGGAAGAAGAGGAGATTATTTTGTCGCTCCATCGCTTGATAGGCAACAAGTAAGCGCAGCTTAATTACCTAAACATGATGAGAGCTTAAGTCTTAAACCAGTGTATAATATTACATTTATTCACCAAGATACTAATCAAGCTTTTAGCAAGTTCTTAATTTTTATTTGAAGGAGTGAGTGAATAGTGATGAAGGAGTATGTTTGTTTTTCTGTGGGTTAGGTGGTCTCAAATAGCAAAGCATTTGCCAGGAAGGACAGATAATGAGATAAAGAATCACTGGCATTCTTATCTAAAGAAGAAGGTGGCAAATAAGACTGAATCGTCGTCATCATCAGAAGCCCACCATCATGCCCAAAGTCAATGTACCAATTCGGACAATGTTGAATCTTCGCCTTCTCCAGATCAAATCCCCACAAACCAAAACCCAGCAGTTCATGCACCATCACAGGAACGAAAGCAAAAGACGCCATTTGACTTTCCGAGAGACAGTCCACGCAGCTTCTTGCCCAAGATTTTCTTTGCCGAGTGGCTGAATCAAGATGATCAAGGGAACAACGTTCTGAACTACAGCGACGCTTTCGATGGCCGCTCAAATCTTCAGGACCCTCTGGTGAATGATTTATGCACAAGTGATTTTGGAAATTCTTATGGTGGTGAATATGCTGGTAATGAGCTAAGTAATGGTTCTGCTGGTGCAAGCTCGAGCGACATGTACAGTTCACAGTTGAGGTTGGAGTTGGACCAGGTTGCCGGAGGTGGGTATTACTTGGATTATTTCTCTGGGGAATGATATCTGTAGTCAGTTTGAAATGGGGAGTGATGTAAATATGATGATGTACACATGAGGGGGGTCGGAATCTTTTGTAGTTACACAGGGCATGCACCGACGGAGGGAGAATAAATTGAACGTAGAAAGTCATAACCTTGCTTTTTCGTGAGCTTTCGTTAATACAAGTGCATGGCATACCCAAAAAAAAAAGGGAGGGAAAATAGAAGAGAGTGCATGCGAAAACCAAGGTGCCAATGGAGAATGTTAATGTCAGTGCCGGTATACCACGTAGGATTGCTGACGGTGACAAAATCACCACATCAACATTTCCCTATCTAAATTACCCGAAAGAACTACATTGATAATTAGTCAAAAGTTTTAAGAGTTAATTAGCACAATTGCAAAGTTAAAATTGAATTGGCATAAGCGCAACAGGTTCAAAATTTTTTGATAATTTTCCCGAAAATCATGTTACTCAATGAAATTGGCGTCGGTGAGTAAAATTACCTCGTCCAAGTTAGAAGAGATGACTTTCGTCTGAAATCGTTTTAGTAAACCAGGGCAGTTCGAGAAATGAAGCTTCTTACACTGTGGACTATGAAAAGTCAGATGCCGGTTACCAAACTGCCTTTTACTTGATCATTTCAATTCAAGAGAGAGATCAAGTTGTGAATTTCTTGAACATATGGAGAATCAATCTAATTAAAATCTTAGGCATTTATGATTTCACTAGATATAGACTAATGCTACGTCATGGGACTTCGTGTTGCACTAATTAACACCAGTAATGTGACCCTTAAAAACACTTATTCAAGAATTTTTACAATTTTTTTTTTGGCTCATTATTGACTTCTTTTTCACACCTAATCAAGCTTTTGACCTTTCTTACAAGCCTCAGCAGTAGATGCACAATCAAAATACAATAAAGGTAATTCGCATAGTCGTCCTTAGCAGCATTTTGTAGTTCCAGTGTAAAAAATTACGGTTTTTTTTTTTTTCTGTGCAAGTTAAGTTCAATAACGTGTTGGTAAAAGGAGTGATCGCTAACCATTTTTCTTTGCAAACTACCAACTTTTATGCATACTTATCTATTTATTATTTGCATAATTCACTAACGGTTTGAATTTACTAACTATTATATCCAATCACCAACCTAAATAAGAATGACTATAACCAACGTTTATTCAAATCAAGTTTCAACTAGCTTTGGTCTACCAAAGTTTTATCCGCGTCACTTACCAATGTTTGATTTTTCTTTTTTAAATAATCAATCAATTTTTTTCTATAGAGCTATTAATTTTAATTTAGTGTTGGGTTACCGATTATTACATTTGAGTTATTTATTGATGCTCATTTATTTATTTTTTTTAATTTGCCAACTTTTCTTTTAGTTTACAATTTATTTTTGCTCACCCTTTTTAGGAATTACCAACTTGAATTCGATTGATTTACCAAAATATCTCCGGTTAAGTTAGAATTAGATTTGGACTACCAACTCTCAATTTTAATATATCTGGTAAAAGTCTCAAAAGACCTAAATTTATAGTTCAGTCATGATTATAATCCTTGAGGAAAATTACCAAAAAAAATTCCTAAATTTATTATAATTATGCTAATTCAGTCCCTTTTTTTTTTTACCAATTCAGTTCTAAACCTTTTGTCATTTATATCAATTTTT
>JAGVVM010007625.1:0-22130 GCA_019149425.1 Psidium friedrichsthalianum
CCAATCACATACATATCACAGAAAAAATGACCTTAAGAATCAAGTACAGCGACCCAAGACTAACATGGGATATTAATAGATTACAAAACATACAGTAATCAAAATATTTGGCTCTATAAAAACCAATATATAGATACAACTAAAACACATAAATAGTACATGATGCCAGAATGAGTAATAACTCCATGACCCTGAACTTGCAACACTCCTGGGGATGGATACAATTTACAACAACACACTCAACAATTAAAACAGTCTGACATTAAATATCTGGCATGCAAACCCGGAATGCATAAAGACAATGCTACAGATTAAATTATCCGAAAACAAAGGAGGAGACAATACGTATAAATACGACATGCGTTCGAAGACATATGAAATATATGGAGATACGAGACGTATGAATATGAAATAACGCGACATAGAAATAAATAATCAAAAATAGGATTGACCAGTCGAATGGCCCGTATCCTAATTTTTGGGATTTTTCTCAATTTTAGGAAAGATATCAAAATAAGACAATCCAGTTTGAAATAATCATTATAATCAAAATAAGATAATGCAAGTCAAAATTACATTCATAAGACCAAAGAATTTCTTTGATTTTTTTTGAAAAAACATTTCATGTTTAATGAATACGAAACGACATTGTATGACATATACGTGACATACGAATACGAAATACGTATCACAAAACCAGTCACAGAATACATGAGATCTTTACACCACCAAGTAAGAGGCAGAGCCTACTAGCGATCTGGGGTTCGGATCGAAAAATATAGAAAATCACAATACAAATACGTATGCGCTATGGCAAAGTATGCATGAGTTATACTATATGAAATGCACATGAATGACATTTTTTGGTATTTTCGAATTAAATAAGACCGAAGATGCAAAATATTTTTAATATAAACGTAATATTAGAAGATGCGATATAAACAGTAGTATATGAAGATAAGCATTAAAAATTCCCTAAAGCCAAAGAGGAGTGAGTTAACGACTTCTATGCAATGTTACTACTTCCAACAAGTGGCTCGGCTACTCATTCTGGGGTTTAATGATATAGGAATTTAAACTGTAGAAAATATAGTAACAGAAAGCAGTAAATAAAGAACCTTCAGCAGGTGGCTCGATCTACCAATTCTGGGATTCGATGGTGTAGAAATTAAACTGCAGAAAGTAAGTACAGAAACAGTAAATAAAGAACCTCCATAAGGTGGCTCGGCCTACCAATTTTGGGATTCGATGGTGCATAAATTAAACTGTAGAAATAAAGTACAAAAAGAAGTAGATAAAGAATCTCCAGTACGTGGCTCGGCCTACCAATTCTAGGATTCGATGGTGCAAAATTAAACTGTAGAAAATAAAGTACATAAAGCAGTAGATAAAGAACCTCCAACATGTGGCTCGCCCTACCAATTCTGGGATTTGGTGGTGTAGAAAATAAACTGCAAAAAATAAAGTACAGAAAGCAGTAGATAAAGAACCTCCAACAGGTGGCTCAGTCCACCGATTTTGGGGATTCGGTGACATGGAATTAAAATACAAGAGATAAAATACATAAGATCTTTACACCACCAAATAGGGGACAGGGTCTACTGCAATCTGGAGTTCGAATTTTTAAATGATAAATACAGAAAATAGAAATAGGAATACGACATATAAATGACGACCGATCCTCCCACGTAGGGTAGACTTGTCAAAGTGAAGACCGTTGACGAGTGTTCAATCCTTGATTGATTTGTGGCTTGGTTAGAGGCTGGATGATCGGTTGGGTCCGATGAAGAGAACTCATGATCATGGTCACCAAACTTGAAGGATTGTCAGCAAATTCTGTGTGTTCTCCCACTAAAAATCCATAAGTCGCCACTCACCCGAACTCTCCACGATTTGAAATCTTGGAGAGGACAAATGCACCAACTTGGATTCCTATTTGACTTTTGTCGGTGTGCCTTAAATCCTGCAAGTGGAGTCAATGAGGATGGCTGGGACAAGAAATGAAAAATAGATCCAAGAACAATTGAGAGACACAAATATGGATATTCAAGAAAGAATCAACCCATTTCTCTCGATCATCTTCGATTCCTCCTTCAGTTCCTCCGAGACGAAGTTCATCAACCAACAGGGCATGCAGGTTCCTCTTCCTTTTCAAGCCTTCTTAAATTTTGTATGTCAGCTGAACTTCATTTATAGAAAAAAAATAATGTCGAAACGACACAAGGGGGAAGAAGAGTGGGCTTTGAGCCATGTATCAATACATGGGATGTAAAACGCGTATGTGCATTTGGGTAGAAGCCTTATGCTTTCGTCCTCATCAAACTCGCTGAGACAAACCAAGCAAGTCCCTTCGATCAACCCAACATCTTTCCTGTATTTGCACACCATGATCGACTTGATTACTGCCTCGTCCGATCCACCAATAGTCATGCTTCCTCCATAGTTTGATTACTTAGGTCCCAACATGAATCCACGAGAGAGAGGTTCTCTCTATTCTGCCATGTCTGAATTTTTGTGGCTCTAACTCCTTCTTTTCATAATATCTGGTGAGCAAGAGAAAGAAGAGGAAGCGGCAACCCAGGACTCCACTTTCCATCTCCACTCGTGGACTTGGGTGACGATGGAGTGCATGACAGAGATGAGGTCGGTGGCAAGGGTAGTAGATCTTGCTTGGAAAAGAGAGACACATAACAGCTGAAAACGACATGCTTTGAGCCAGACTATGCCTAGTAGTAGTACATTTCAAGCAAAGATATATAATACATGAGAATAAGCCTGGACATGAGTGCATGTGGTAAGTGTGGCCATGACCCACTTACCATTATCATCTCTCATCCAGTGCCTTCACATCATATATAGCAACATAAGCACATGCACAAATGACTTAAAACCCTCCTAAAAGTATCACAAAATGGTGCATCAGAACACAGGTAAAGCTCTAGGCATATGGTGCATACATCTCAGCACTTGGAAAAGGGAGTGCCACAAGTGCTGGCCACTTTCCTGGCATTGGTGGGAATTGACAAACTTCTTGAGGTTTGGGTTTCTGAGGTACTGGCAGAGGCAGGGCTTTTGCTCCCTGATCTTGCTGCAGTACAGAGTGGTCGGAGGGGTCGCGAACGTGATCGCTCCCACGCACGAGCTCAGCTCCATTGGTTTGCATGCCACAGCAGCCTCCACGCTCACCCCTACTTCAGCTAGGAGTAGCGCCGCCAGAAGAGCGCAGAGCTCGACCTTCCGGGTCCTCATTGCTTCTCTGTTTTTGGTTACTCTAGGAGGATGTGGGAGAAAAGAACTAGAGTGTGTGTGTACTTCGGTCAGGGTGATTCGATGATGGTGCTTATGATCACTCGTGGTTGTCCTCATGGTGAGCTCATGGTGGCTTAGGCACGATACAACAAAGCAGCGATTCGGCCGATGGAATTGAGAACTTGCTGATGACAATTCTTAGTGTCGTCGAAGGAGCAACTAGCATGGTGCGATCTGTAAAACAAAGCATCAAACACTACAGCTTTGAGGCTAGAATGACCCGTAGAGAACCGGGACGTCACCAAAAGCCCTCGGGATCGCTGGAGGAAAAGGTGAAGTAACTTTGAACCCATGGCCACATTGATCGGTTCAATTAGCAAGAATGATAAGACCTGGACGGCAAAGTTTACCAAAAGAAATAGAGGGTAAAGATGAACGAGCAATGATAAGTGAATTCTAGAAACTGTGCAGGAAATACCGACAATGAACATGAGCAGTGGATCAAGGACTCAGGACTAGGTATGCATTGTCCTAAATATCAAGCAATGGTCCAGACTGGCAGATGTGATCATGGCTGGCTAGACATCATCAAATGAAGAGCAGCAATCGTAGTTCAGCAGCATCAGACCACTGAGTCGATAATGGTGGTCACACCGGCGGAAGACTCACAGCCGTCAAAAGTCTCATAGTCAAACTCCCATCCTTCCGTTGATTTTTTCTTGCATAGTATTTCTAATCTGTTGCCCTCTGTTTCTGGACGGCTCTAGCACCACCAGAAATAACAGTAACTCCAATGTTGATGCACGCCAAGCAGTGCCACCAGGAGGACTATTGGGAATGTTTAATCGAGAAGGTCTAGAATGAAGCTTTTTTTTTTTTTTTTGTGAAAAATTTCTTCCCTCCTCCCTCTTTTCAATTTTTTCTCTAACGATCATTTAATGAATTCCCCCGCTAAAGGTTGTCCTCCACTTTCTCCACTAGTGCTTCTCTTTTGACCGAGTCGCTCCCCACCTGATGAAAGATCCCTCTCCACTCAATTTCTTTCTTTTAATCTGTCCCCTTTGATAGAAAGTCCCACTCTTCAGCACTGCTGTTGTTGTCTAAAGAGAAAGAATGCTGGTCAAACGGATCATCATAAGCTACTAACATCTATCCCGTCCCTATCGACATACCCCTCCTTCTCCGATTTGAACTCTTTGCAGTGGACTCTCAGTGTAGCGTCGCCAGCCAAAATATCCTCAAAGGGGTCATTTCTATCATTAAGTAGGCATTGCACTTCAGGAAAGAGTCTGATCTACTCAGGAACCATTTAACAGACACAGCTGCCGATCCAAGTTTCTTCTATCCGCATCTTCTATTCCTTACAATGATGATCTTGGAGTGCATCTGAACCGATCTTGATCAAAATCAGCCGCTCAGGGTTACCACCACTACTAGCAGCAACTACTTTGGCTTCTGAATTCACCATTCTTTGTCGGTTAGTAAAGCTTTCTCATCTTCCACTGGACTCATCAAAACTCTAGTAGCAGAAGCAAGTTGGACCCTTTATCTCATCTCTTGAATGTTGGGAAACAAAGTACGATGCTTGAAATAGCAAAGCAATTATAGAAGTCCAACTCTCCTTAGCATCTCAAGAAGCTTCCCCCGATGCAAACACATAATTCACCTCCATGAGAATTCTACCTTTATCCAGTTTCAATATACAGAACGGGATAAGGCCCTTAGAGAAAGAGCTATCCCAAATGTTGATGCAACTCTCAAATCCATGTAAATGCGAGCATAGTCTCCACATGCGATCCTTCTTCCCTCTGGTCACGAAGAAGTTCAGCATAATATATGTTTTGAGCAAAAAAAAAAAAATCCATTAGACCCCAACCATAGCTCATAGATGATTGCTTCTTCCAGCCACGAGCTGAACATGGCCTTCGATGAGATAAATTTTGGAAGTGATTGGAGTTCCAAGTCCAAATCAACAATGCCATCTTCTTTCAAACTCTCAATTACGCCAACTTTCTCATTATTATAAGCCACATAAGCACTGGACTCGACATGGGGAACTTGATCAGAATCGAGGAAGGTCAGATTGAAGTCCAAGCCCCAGGGAATCTTCGCGAGCCTGAGGTAGATGAAGACGTGCAACCCTTGAGAGCCAGCCGTCGGGAGACCGAAGCATGGCTTCCCAGCAACCAGGGTCCCCCGACATGTTGCTTTTCTCCTCTTTTTATTTCTATGGCCCGCTTTTCTCCCCTTTCTTCAGCTCTCAATGCGCTTGCTTTCACCATGGTGTCTTGGTCCCTTTTCATCCATTTGATACGATTCTCTCCACTATAGCCTCCACCTTAGATCCACTTCATCCCCAAAAGTTCCTTTCCCTCTTTTTCTTTACATCCAATTTCGGTGAAGCTCTTTCGCGGTGGACCCTGAAGTCACTCACATGTCTACGTACTTCAAGGGTAGGCAATGATTCATTTCCACCATTTATGTCCCTTGAACAATGATCATGTACGAGTTGTAGACCTCTTGACCAAATAAATCAGTAATAATCCATCCAGAACACAGCCTGTGAAACCTTTAATAACTCTGAGAACGGATGATTTTGTCGCGGACATTGAGGTGATGATAGGAAGTCAGACCAGAGGAGATAGCCACATTCCTGTTTTCCCTAGTCGAATTCGTCACCAACTACCAAGAGGAAGTTCACACAAGCGGGTATTGAACATTAGGGATTAATTTGCTAGTTTTTCACCAACATTTTTAAAAGTACCTCTTCTATTGACAGCATAGATCAAGACTAATCTACAAATCCTCCTGTTCATTTATCATCACAAATTACGAGCTTTGAACCAAGTCATCACAATGTGTCTGAAATCCTGATCACCGCATTGATTCACCTTCAGATTGAATGAACTATAAAGCAGCAAATTGAAACACATCCATCCTAAGTTCACTGTTGCACAACGGAGTGTCTCCTTTAGAGCAGATCACATGTCTCAAAGCAAAGACCCTTTGAAGAGAATCCCCCGAGAAAGTGGACTCCTATGATGAGTCATGATGTCTCTCCCACTAGAACTTTCCTTTGTTTTCTTTCCATCTTCGGTGCCTCTTTTTGTTTTTTTTGTGAATTTTCAAGTATTTTTTCTATTCCTACCAAAGTTGATTTTCGTAATTTTCTCATTTTTTCTTGATTTTCTATGAATATTCGAAATAAAATGCAAGAAAATACTGAAAATATGAAAATTTATTTTTGATCAAAATTGATTCTTTAGGCTTGGCCATGATCCCCAAAAGTTGATTTTTTTTTTTAATTTTATTGAATTTTTTATGAAATTTTTATGAATTTTTAAAAAAGGTGATTAAAAATCATGTGTCAACAGTATATATAGAATATGTCCTTTTCGTGTTCCTTGTAAGAGTGACACACGGGCACTTTATTCGAGTTATTTCTTTATCTTCGCGTGAATAATATGTGACAATAGTGACAGAATTCTCAATTCCAATCGCAACCCCACATGTGTTGATCTTTTGAGTAATATATCTAGAAAGACCTCTTGAGTCCTAAGACCGTTTCAAACACAGTTGATACATCTCAAATAACTGATACTCGGACATCTTTACCCTTGACCATGAACTCCTTTGTGTTTTTTATTCAACCAACTCTTCTTCTACTTTTGCAAAAAAAGGAAACTAAAAAAATAAGAAGTAAAACAAACAAAGTAATATTTAGGTATATTTTGAATCGATTCGATTCAATGCACAGTATTTCATAAAAGATCTTGTATGATTCTTCTTGCCTTAGACACATTTCTGTTCTTACAATATTATTTCTAAATGGGTTGCTGACTAAACCAAATTTCGCCAAGGTTGAATTCTCTTTTATTATTTATTTCTCTTTCCTCTTTTCTTTATTATACGTCTACTTATTATATTGTATCGAACTCTATTTTTTCCATAAAAAAAAAAAAAGAGGGGGAGGGACTAGCCACAAATCTTTGAGTCTATCTCTAATCTTCTTCACCCCTTCACATGTCAATACCTAGAGTGAAGAAAAAAAAAGAGAAATGTCAACACGTCCGGAAACAAACATTGATTTCTATCAAAAGACCTGCTTAAGCCCTGAACCATAGAGTACTTTGTTACCGTTCGCCACGGAAAAGATAGTTTTTAGATCTTGCATTTTAAACCTCTTCTATTCTTTTATTTTTTTTTATTGTATAATTTATTGTAATGTCTAATGGTAATATATATATATAATATATATATATATATTATATATATATATATAATATATAGGATTCGATATAATAACTATGTAAGTAGTTAAGGATCGCTTGTATTTATATATGGAATTCCTAATTCCAATTGAAAGGTATAGTGATTCGATTGGAGCATTCCCAAAAGATATTCCTTTTTTAGTTATTTTTTGTGATGGATTTCATATTCATGCTTATATAAGCCTTCTACTATTATATGTTACATAAGAATCTAAAAAAAGAAAGACCAGATAACTTGGATATATAAATGCAAGAAAATAGGGATTCTAGATAAGACAAGGTACTTCGAAAGGGTACTTTGGAACACCAATACAACTGATGCGCTCACCATTTATCTATGGATGCAGCATTTGGTGAGAAGCCTTTCTCAACCTTTTCCTCTAGGAAAAGCATAGTACTCGCTTTTTGACCATCTCCAAGCAGTGCTCGGATGACAATGTTTTACACTCAATTATCAGGAGAGCATCCCTTCTCGTTCATATTATCAAGTAGCTCACAAGTCTCACCTATTTGGCCCGCTTTACGTAGTCCTTTTATCATGGCACCGAATGTTACGATATTAGGTTGTAACCCTTTCGCATCCAATGAATTGGAGAGGTTCCTTGTCGGTCCAAGTTGTCACACCCAAAACCATATAATAGGGACTGTGACACGGTCTTCCCTTTCTCAAAAGACGCAGCCTCAACTTAATCAGAATTTAACCTGATAACAACATGTATATCCATATATACAAGCTCAAGAAGTTCCTTGATTACAAAAACCAGAGTTTGCTACTAAAACATTAACAGATATATACCCATATCCTTAAAATGATAAACACATCTAATATCAACTTAAATGGGCTCACCAAAGTAAAAAAAAAAACTCAGAACTTATAACAAAAAGCTCCCCCAACAAAAATATCCTCTACTAACGATCGCTCACATCCTACAGACAACTTGCTGGATCTGAAAAATAAAAAGATGAAAGGAATGAGCTAACACGGCTTAGTGAATAATACATTTCTTCTAAGCGGATCGAACAATCACTATGCATATTTAATACGCAAAACAAATACCAATGGTTTAATCAATTGGTACTCACAGTAAAACACATGTGAATGGTTTATCTATTGACTAATCTCGTGCTCAAGACTTTAACCGTGGTCATGTGTAATGCTCGTGACAAATGAAGACCAAGATTCCCCCCTTGGCAAGGTCTCCACCTACAATGTCGGTGGCTTCGGCGCACAAGGATATCCTAAATAGTATGCGCATACTCACAAACCCATCAGTCAGGTTCATAGTTATCTTGAGTAATACAAAGTCACAACAACTCAAAATCAATAGTAGAAATCTATCACAAAATGTCTTAGCCAGAATGAACTTCATCATCAACTCGAAATCGACAGCCCAATGTAATCACAAACTATCTCAAATAGTCAAAACAACAGTAAATATTCGATCTTGTTTTTATACAACAAATGCTATACATCACTTACTTTCTTTTCAAAAGAACAAATCACATTTTAAACTCATATTATCTATATTCTCAGAAAAACATGAGTTTCACAAATCAAAGAAGAAATAGTATCACTCATCAGATGAAGGCAATATAAAATGCGATGGTTACTCGAGCCAACAAATCCGAATTCCCTATTCAAATTATGAAAAAAATGGATAAAAACCGAGTAATATGACACTCTAATGGTTGGCTTAACTATTTACACCTATTAACGTATAGAACGAAGACTACGCGTCAACGCAAGCTCATCTGGGCATTAAATTCGTTGCTTTATGTCTTTTTGCAGGTTAGAAGAAGATCAACTAAAAACGTTAATAAAGTTGTACACCACAAAGTACACATGGTACATTGGAAAAAGGTGTAGGAAAACTGGCTTATGGGTTGTTCGTAGACACGAATACAATATGGTGGTGGTTTTTGCATGTTAGTTTTTTAAAGTGTTATGCATTTAAGATATGTCATTTCATTGATTGATATGGTAAGTAAAGGTTGTTTATGATTGCAGCCTGAGAGAAGTTCAGAGGTCTTCTATCTCAAGGAGGATCAAGTCAAGAATCAACTACACCGAACAAAAAGAGCCAAGGAGGATGCACTAATAAACCAACCAATGGTTAGTCGAGGACAAGCGAAAAAGAAGCAACCAATGGCTCCTCCAAAATAGAGGGTACGGAGACCACTCTAAAGCCATCTACTGCCCCAACTTTAGTTCCATCTCAGTCAAATGATCTTGCAAATGTGACTACACAATTTGCTGCCACAATGTCACATCTACAATAGTGAATGTTATGCATTTAAGATTGTCATTTGATTGATTGATATGGTAAGTGAAGGTTATATATGATTGCAGCCTAAGAGAAATTTAGAGGTCTTTATATCTCAAGAGGATCAAGTCAAGAATCGATTGCACTGATAAAAAGCCAAGGGGAGACCACAAATGATTACTCGAGCACAAGCAAAAAAAGTCAGCTCCAAAATTACCTGCTACCCCAACTTTAGTTCCATCTCTGTTAAATGATCTTGCAATGTGACTACATAACCTGTTGCCACAATGCCAAGATTTGTGACCGTGAGTGTTATGTATTTAAGATATGTCATTTGATTAATTGTGATATGGCAACTAAAAGTTATATAATTGCAGGTTGGAGAAAGTTCAGAGGTCCTGATATCTCAAGGAAGACTTGGTCAAGCATTGACTGCACAAGCAAAAGAAGCCAAGGGGAGACACTAATAAACAATCAATAGTTACTCGACACAAACAAAATGAAGCAACTAATGATTACCGAGCACAAGTGAAAAAGAAGCAACAAGTAAAGGAAAAAAAAGAAAGTGACTTGTTTAGCTGACTAATGGGGAATTGATGGTGGAGATGATGTGTCCATGTTTCTGATTTTAGGATTTTCAAGTTATTCCTAAAGCTGTGTTTGATGATAATGCTGCATTTTCGTTCTATATATATTCTGCAACAATGTGGTTAGGTGTCAATTGCTACATTTTGGTTAGATATGCATCTGCAGCAATGTGGATAGGTGTTTTTATTGCTGCATTTTGATTGGTTATGTCTTTCGCGCAATGTTGTTAGGAGTTTTACTGCTGCATTTTTTTTTGTGTGTTTAGCAGCAATATTTTAGAATTTATGTGAGTGAACAGATTCTTATGGCTATTGTTGTTGATGTAAGAATAGATGCTTACCATAATGAGTAGCAATGATTATACTGTTTTTGCATTAGTGCTATTATATTTGCTATAAATCCAGAGCCAGCAAGTTTGGCTTGTTTGTATCTATTGGTTATATATATGTTTGAAGTTGCTATAACATCACATGAATAGTTTAAGAAAAAAGTGAACCTAACAAAACTGAATATAAGCCACACGGAGGAAGAACGAGACCGATGACTGGTTTAAAAAAAAGTGACCTAAGTGATCACTTTTAAAATTGAGGAACCTAAGTGTAACTTTTAAAAATTATGGTTTTAAGTGGCCACTTTGTGAAAGTTGAGTAACCTAAGTGGTCAGTTTAACTAATTTATGGCACTCAAATGGTCATTCGTAAATTGTTGGAACTCGTCCCGTCCTTGAAACCATATTCGAATAGCAAAAACAACCACAAAATGCATGATCATCTATGCTCTTGTTACTCTTGCTGTACATCATTTATACAAAACGTTGCATTTGTACCAAAGAATCTACATTTCATCAAGTGGCAATTCAACATTTCCATTCTCCATATACAGAATAGTCAAAAGTAACAACATTCTTGGCATAAAAACAGACACAACATTATCATTGTTCCTCAACGACGGTAGACGTAGAAGAACCTTCTTTTTAGTAGGATTACTAAGCCATAAACTAGAACAAACCCACCAACATAGCATCACAGAAGACACTCGATATATATCTCTTTGATTTTTCATTCTTGAAAATTCCTTCTTCAGTGATTTAGCAAATATTGTAGACGCCGTTATCTCTGCTTTCATTGAGTCGCCATCGTCCCAATCATCTGTCAATACATGTCGATGTTCATCTCGTTCTTGAAGTAGCTCCAAGATAACGCCGTATTGCTCGGTTTGAGAATTTCGTGTCAACCCACCTATAAAGATAGTTGAAACAATATAAGTTATCAAGAGAATTTCGTCCATGCCGAGTATGCATTACAGGGCAAAGTAGCGTAAGATATCCCCCCCCCCCCCCAAACCGTACAGAACCTGAATCCAAAATCTAGCTAAAGTCATAATAAATTTGATAGATCATCATAATAAGAGTAATAGACACCTAAAATCTCACTAATAAAAAAAAATTGGAAGTCTTCTTATACTTAGCGCATCCTGGAACCTTCTCCCAAGATTATCTCCTCGTCCAAGCTATTAATTGTGTGGACTTCGTAAGCTCACACTAGCAAAAACATGGAGCTTCATCTTGGCTTCGCTCGTGCATTCGTGGCCGCTTGCCCTGCTTCTACTCCCATCGTGATTTCACAAGTTGATTTTGGGCAATTTGAAGATCTGGAATTCGTGGGTTCCGTCTCGGTAGAGTTAGGGTTAGGGTTCATTCATATTTGATTTTCCCTCAAATTATTGAAGTGAGAGAATGGTTCTTTAATAAGAGAAGTGGACGGCGTTGTTTTGGGCAATTCATTTGGTGATTCAGCTTTTCGGCAGGCCACGTCGGCTGGCTTTACATTATTTTTATGCCACATAGGTTTTCCGGTGACCCAAATCACCGATGGCACTCAAGTGATCAATATTTAAAAGTTATGGCACTCAAGTGAATGCTGTACAAAAGTTATGGCACTTGTATTGTACTTACCTTTGTGGTCGCTTAATAAATATTATACACCATATTATCCGAAGAGCAGCCTTCTCGTTCATACATCAAGTAGCTCACAACCTTCACCTATTTGGCCAGCTTTACAAGCCCTTTTTTGATGGTGCCAAATGTCATGACATCAGGTTGCAATCCTTAGCATTCAGCGAACAGAAAGATTCATTGCAAGTCCGGTTCCCCCGCCTCACACAAAGCCTTAACGAGGATGTTGCAGTGGATGATATTAACATTGCCATGCCCTCTTCCCATTTGTTGATCATGCCATTTGCCGTTGTCGACTTGCTGATATTTGCAAAGGCCATCTACCATGATGGCATAAAATAAAATTTGTATTGAAAAAGTAGTCCTAGCGAAACTTTTGAATCAATTTTTAATTCTTTAAAATTTTTAATTAAATAAGTTTTTTTTTCCAATTTTTTAGTGTTTTCATTATTTATTATTATTTTTTCAAATTTATCTTTTATTATTGATTATTAGACCTCCAGAGAGCCACGTCAACTACAAATATTAATAAAAAAAAATGCACATTGCATTTCAAACAAGTAGATCGGATTTTATACTTAAGGGATCGTTTTTTCAAAAAATTTGGTACTTAAATGATCTAAGGAAAATTTTTGAGATAAGTGAGCGCCATATACAACTTTTGACACTTCTGGTTTTAAAGGTGCTTGAAGTTGCGAGTCTTTCACTGATGAGTCAGAGATGGAGCCTATTGTTTTTTTTTTTTTTTTAAAGATGTAGATAATGTAGATGTAATGACAAAAATATGGACTATTTCTTTTTGTTGGACTTATCGCTCAATGTAAAATTTAATGTTGGAATATGGATCGATTGTTTTTTCCTCTCCAGTTTTATGGATTATTAGAATGATGTAGTTGAATTTTTCAATTCAAAATAATGAATGAATACTAACAATTGATGGATTAATTTTTAGTTTAAATTCATTGTGGGCTCTTTTTTATTATTATTTTACTTGTTGATTTGAATCAAATTAACTTGATTGAAATAATCATAAAAATAATAATTTATAATAAATATATAAAAATATACATTTAATATATAAGGTGTCCAAACGCGTTGAAATTCTTTATTTTTTAGAAATGACATGTCGGACTATCATGTCGTGCTGCATGTTGGTGTGGTTCTACCTGGTCGTGACATGCACCACATAACTGCTTCTCATTTTTTGATTTTCATTTTTTAAGGGAAAAAGACAAATTATAATGCAATGTATAATTTATATCTTAAACGCAATGATGCAAGAGCACGTTCTATTCTAACATGACATGAGATACATGTCCTAAGTCTGATGACATGGGAATTAATTAACCCAAGCTTTATGGTGTGCAAAATGACCTAGTTCTAATGACAGGAAAAAATGAATGCATCTAGACATGCAATTCTAAATGACATGGTATTAATGACGTGGAATGCATGATGACGTGACAAACGTGCAGCCTAGACTGAATGATATGCCCATGATTTTTTCCATTTTTTGGATTTTCGTAATTAACAAAATATCAGAATAACCCCCCTAATAAAAGTGATTGCCTGACGAAGAATACGCATCAATTGATCTAAATCCTATCCTATCTTTAATGATGTATTTTAATCATGCAATATGACCTAAGCATGCAAATATGATCTAGAAATGCAGCAATTGTCTAGAATGCGATCTATTTAAACATGCAACATTATCTACGCAAATATTCTAATCTAGCATGCATATCTAATCCAAAATGATCCTAATCTACCTGATGAAATCTTCTAAAATTTTCAAAGCATCAACATGTTCAGGCAATATATATTTTAATCCGTAATCCACAGATATCCAATCACGATCATCGAAATAATTAATCTAGCGTTTATCGGATTAAAATAACAGTTATCTGCAATCTTAAAATCAAAATAATTGAAAATAATAATCCGACGTCTTACGAATTAAATTAATTATTATAATGATTTTATCTGTTTAGCCTGATTCTAGCGGATAATATCTGTATACTTGGAAATATATCGTTAGATATAAATAATACAAAATACGAATAATAAATACGCAATAAAACATTCGAAACGAATATGATATCTGCTACATAGTTCGAAGACTATCATCTCCAAGTTTGAATGGATATCGCCAGATCGCGGGTGGACGTCTCGGACAACTCAGTGGCAGCGACGACAACTCGGTGGCTGTTCACGGCGGCAATGGGGCTCGCGAGTTGTGGAATCGACTGTGAAAGGGACAGATGGCGACGACGATGGATGGTGCTATCTGGCCCGATGTCAACAGCGGCTGTTCGGGGGCTCGACCGCCGGGACTTGGCCAGGGACAACAGTGGGCGTCTGGCTGGTGGGGGCTTCGGTTTAATATGCAAAACAGAGATACGTGATTCGTTTGTGTCAAGCAGCAACTACGAACGACGGACGAATTCAAGCATCTCCGCACGTGGCAGCGCAGGTACAGCAGCAGCAGGGTGGGTCGTGGACGGGGTCGGTCACATTCGCAACTCCGTGTGGAGACGGCAGTGATTCGTCGGGGCAGCAGCAGCGGTTGGCGGAGGCAGCAGCAATGCCAGATCGAGTTCTGCTCGGCGGAGGCCTAGGTTGCACGGACACTCCTCCGAGAGCATTTTTCACGTGTCGAACACGCAGTCAACGCGTGTCCAAGATTCCAACACTGTGGGACCCGCGTGTCCTGGGGTAATCTGGAGGTCTTGAGCTAGCTTGGAGGAGTCCTTTTGTAGGAAGCGCCGAGCCTGAGATACCCTTACTGCAAAAGTCCCCCCAGAAGATCACATGCAGAACCCACGACAAATCAAAGTACTTGTTCATCCAACCCAAAGTGAACAGATAATCGCAAAAAACTCAACAACGACACAATGATGATTCGAGAGCAAGGCCGCCTTATCATGATGTTATTATTATTGAAATAATAAAATAATAATTTACCATATATATGTAAATATATACACACACAACGAATCCCAATGTATCGAAATTCTCTATTTCTCGAGAATTCAAGTATCATGTCGCATGTCATGTCGGTACAACATAGGCAGAGGCAGCGGCTCATCATCGATAGATGCGGCAAATCGCGGCTCGGCTGTCGGAGGTCTGTGGTTTATATTGTGATAAAAGCCACATCACTCGAGGATATGATTTCTTGAGATAGAACTGCATAATCAGTCACTCATGCGAACTGCTGTTTCTAGTTCGATGTCAGAATCTCCTTTCAAGAAGCCGCGTTAGTGTAATGAACTTACCAACGAAGAAGACAAGAAACGAGAGCTCAGTTGAAAAGGAGAGAGAAACTAAAACGCAGTGGTGATATCCCACAGAATAAGCCTTTTGTTTTCGTCGTTTGCTTAAATAACAGGAACAGCAATTTCAAAAAGAACATTGACAATATTATAATTCGCCGTCTGTCATCTTCCACATCGAGCAAAATTAAATTGAACATATTCTTTTCCTCCTGATGAGGGGGGACACTAACTTTTGGGTCCGTAAAACACCCTCCTTACCTCACGAATCAAGTAAGATGCGAGTTAAAACCTAGGCCAGACGCCAAATATGGAACTGTTTGCATTTGTCTGTGGGGAGAATGGAACCTGTGGTGCGCACCCACATCGCCCACACAAGTCCTCTTCTAATCACATATAACAAATGAGTTGTATTACTGCAGGCTACAAAACATAGCTTGTTTCGCCCCAAAAATTTCACTAAATGCAGTAAAGAAAATTATACTAAAAAAAGGGAAATTCATTTGATGTAACGGTGTAATAAAAGTACGGATAACCGGAAATAATATAACTTACTAATCATATATGGTGTTCTATTTCATGCTTTTAAGATCCACCTAAATCAAAATGATAAGAAATCAACCAACCCACTTGACTTCTTCTTCTTTTTTTCTTTCTTTTTTTGGCCGTAATCCACTTAAGCTAAACTAAAATAGATCAGGTTAGTTTAGTCCAAACTTGGCATGTGATTGACAAAGGAGAACAAAATCAGAAATCTCTTTCGCTTGGTATATAAATTTGCAAGTATTAGAAAGGGAAGATTAAGGAAAAATTTCTTCCGAGGCTTGGTGGTACATAACAGGACTCGTGATACATATGCACGAAACCGCCCATCCACACAATCCAATTGGTGCAAGATAAGGTTCGTTGTCTCATGAAAAGCACTGGTCACACTCTTCTGAAAGCTCTGCGACCTCCAATCCAAGCACGCGACGATGATATGCTTCAAATCCACCGACACTATACATTGATTAGATATATCGTATATGTCCTTCAATTTTATTTTATTTTTTTGTATGGGTTCAATTTCAAAGGATGTCTCCAGACTACTAGAGGAACCTTCTCAGATAACGCGTGACGTGTCTTTAGGTCGTAGAAGTTATGGAGCTCAACATGTCGATTTCAAAAGAGACAACGTCACATCTATGACGATACCCAATTTTTTTTTTTCCAGTCAATTAACAAGACTGCACTTTCCCCCCTCTGAATGCCGTTCTATCTAACTTATCGGGAATTTAATTTGTGAAAAAAAAAAAGGATTTGAAGAAGAATATAATCATTAAAAATCAGAAAGAAGAATCACATAATATCCAATATTCAACTCTTAAAGTGTAGAGAAGGTAGTTCAAAAAGAAAACCTTTCTTTATTCTAATAATAGATATTTCTATCAAATAAGGCGCCCTTTAGGACGATGAAATGAGAAACTCCAGTAGATGATTAGGGCAACAAAGGGCAAAGATCTGGTGGCCAGACTTCTCAAGTTATCCTTCCTAATAACCATATATTGCATTTTGATGGAGTGCAATATGATACTGTTTCATAATACGTTAACTGACTTCCACATTATTTTGGTTAAGGTGCGTAAAAATGTAAGAGGTCGAGTTTCACTCACCAAAAAACTAGACCTTCCCAGATGAATGTTGTCTTGACTACTATATGAAGACCTCCTACTTCCATCTTTTCAAATTATTAGCTCCCTTTGTAATGCTGGGGATGCTCTTTTGCTGCTGTACTTCATCTGTTTTATGATCTTATAGTTTCCACACAAAAAAGAAAAGATATTTCTATCTATATATAGAATATGTATTCCCTGAGAATTGAAGGATTCGAACCTCCGAACAGCAGAACCAAAACCCATTGCCTTAACACTTGGCTATGCCCCATTTTGATTTCTATTCAATACTAATCCCGTTGTTCCTCAATAGGTCAATGGTAGAGCGGTTAGCTGTTAACTGACTGGTCATAAGCTCAAATCATACTTGAGGAGATTTGATTCATTTTGAATTGAAGTCATTTCGAATTAAAAAATTAATAATGAAAGGGTTTGTTTTGACAATTAAGAGTAGATAATCCGTTCGATCTGTATTAAATTTCCAATTAGTTTGAAAGCTGCTATTGTACCTTAGCTTTAAGAAGTGGTGTAAACCGGTCCGAAACAATCTTTCATTCTTTCTCCAATAATCACATTGTGCGAAGTTTTTTACTGGGTAGCCAACTTTAATCCTTTTCTATGGCATTACATAATTGGGATGCACTTAAAATTACTCCCAATTTTTTTTTTTATATAACCGATTTTAAAGTTAAGTTTTCAACGAGAATGTTGCTTGATGTGTTAATATATTTCCTACCTCGTGTACATTCCTTTTTCCTGGAAGAGATGTGACGAAGCTCTACGCATCTTCTCTTGACTTCTCCACCTCGCCATATCGTTGCTTACGTAAGGTGGATAATTCTAAGAAATAATCGCTTCCTCCCTAATGGATAGCTTCCGACATCCTTCCACTACTATTTTCAAGACATTCGTGCACGAAGATCAACTGAACCGCGTAATGCAAAATGTAAGGGTCGACACGAACAGCCGTCCGATCCAATGAATCGAGCCCACGATTCGACCACATGTGTCACTACCTTGCTTTACGCCATGTCCGAACGTCGTCGAGTCGTGGGAAAGTAAAAAGAGTTCAAAACCTATTTCCTTTTGAAAAAGCAGCGTAAAACCCTAGAAAGACACCAAGGTGGTCACCATTCAAGATCCCCCCACGTTGAGTGGCCCTAGAACGTTCCGGACCACAAGGGCAATCTGGTGATCTTCCACTTCTTATGCTCCTCCTATATAATTCTCCATCACCCTCCTCGCAAAATCTCACAGAAGTTATCAAAGTGCGAGAGATGGAGAGGGATCACAAGTTGAGGCTGGGGCTCTTCTTGGCGGTTTTGGCATGTGTTGTAGGAGTCTCTAGCGCGCAGAGCGCCTCCAATGTCAAGGCGAGGTACCATTACTACAATCCCAGGGAGAACAACTGGGACCTGAACGCCGTGCACGCCTACTGCGCACCGTGGTACGCGAACCAGTCGAGGGCGTGGCTCCAGGAGTGGGGGTGGACCGGGTTCTGCGGCCCAGCCGGGCCGACCGGGCAAGCGGCTTGCGGCAAATGCTTGAGTGTGAGAAAACAACCCCCTCCCCCTTTTTCTAGTTGCTTAGTGCCCGATCTTAGACCCTCACGCCAAATAGAAGTTCCTCTTTGAAATTCAGGTTTTTCTACGATCATTCATCGTGTTCTATATCATACGCAGGTGACCAATGCGAAAACCGGAGGTAAAGCGACGGTGAGGATCGTCGACACCTGTACCACCGGAGGGCTGAAATTGGACGCCGATGTGTTCCGGATGCTGGACACGACGAAGGAAGGATATCATGCGGGATATATTTTGGTTAACTACGCGTTCGTGAGCTGTTAAATCTCCCTGGGGATTTTCGTAATCAGAGTCAGTGTGGGATCGATCGAGAGTTCTAGTTCCTTTGCCTAAGTCTACTCGATTTCAAGCAGTTGACCGATCTTATAAAAAAAAAAAAATCAAGTGTGATCTGTACACTCTCTTACCCTCTCTGTTTGCCGTTTAAGCTGTGTCTAATGTTGGTATGTTTATGTAATTTAATTGTACATATGAAATCCATATCCTAGGTTTCGTGCCGATTGTAGAACGAATTTACCGGAGCAATTTTTCGAAAATTCGTCCGCGAGGGTCTGGGAATAATTCTAGCACGGTGCGTTATTGTTACCAGAGTTACCACTCAAAACAAAAATTGCATGTACGAGTGCATTATTGATGGTGTGGAAAGGTGAAGTTGCATTATTGAGGGGGTTGATAAGATAAGGTTCACGCGGGTGAATAAAGAGCCATCGCACCATTCTGCCAAATGGTGCGATCGGTCGACATCGGGGAGGAAATTGCATTATTCTTGGGAAAGCGATCTTTCAGAGAACGTGCCCCTGTGGTCCATTACAACAAATGCTCGCGCGCACGACGTTGTTATTCGAATTTTTGGGTCGCTATGGTTTATTATTTAGAATTATGCAAAGCTTTCGCAGGGTCCGACGTGTTATCAAGAATTAGGGCTTTGAGACGAGATTTTTTAGGTTACGACATTCCCTAGTAGTTTGATTGGCTCGTTAACTCCTTTTTCTCCATTTCCTAAACTTACATTTTCCTGTCCTAGTAAGGAATTAGTTCCATTTGATTTACTACTACCGAAATCTTTGAACTCCAAATTGAGCTTGGCATTCCCGACACCTCTATCTTTATCTTTTATACTATGCGGGAAAAGGCAGATGCTGGTCCTGATATTATGCCATGGGGATATATCTTAGGAATATTCGGTCCATTTCCCTCGAAATCACGTGCCCCGTTTCCAAAGGTATGATTGGAAAGACGATATTGATTCGTGATGGGGCCAGCTTTATTTCAACTTGCAGTTCTTGTCCCCCCTTAAACTTATGGCGATTCCATTCATGCCAAATCCTTATTCTCGTCAAAAAAGTGTCCCGCCGACATAATTACATGCCACTTCGTGCCCAACCCCACATGAAATCTTAATCTTATCAAACTCTTGAAAATTAGAGTCGTAACTGCCACGTGGCAATTGTTGGGATTTTGATGTTCCAAATCCATAAAAAGTGAATGAAAAATATGAATGGAGGTTGTCCCATATTGAATAGAAAATAAATAGAAGATATGTTTATTTAGTGAAGTCTTTAAAATGAGTTTGGACCTCTAGAAGAACTTACTTTTGTGGAGGGGAGAAGACCTATGAGATTGTGTCTCTTTCATTAACTATTAAAATCATGACCATTTATTCAAGGACACAATGTGAATTTGTTGCGTTGGGCTTGCATTATTCGTTTATAATCGGTTTACTCATTAACTATTAGAATCGTGACTATTTATTCAAGGACACAACGTGAATTCGTTAGGCTGGGCTTGGATTATTCGTTTTACAATCGGTTTACTCGTTGAGCTCGGATCATTCATCTACATCGGTTTACTCGTCCGCAATTCGATTTTAGGTTTGCGAATAATTCTATTTTGTTCATGCGAACACTTAGTCACAACAACAACAATTACCAATTTACCTGCGTGACAATGAGATCAATATTTCACAGGACCGAGCTAGATAGGGATTCAACCTTTTCACCATATGGATGAGTAAATTTGTAATAACTTTTTTCTTCAAGTGCTAGTTCCTTCCGCAACCAAATTTCAAACTACGACAGATTGGCCTAAGTCGTTAAGGATCGAGAAAGTTATCCCTATTTTCTCCAACAGTCGTGAGTTCAAAATATGCTCAAGATGATGTTGTCTCTGAACCATAGGAGACACACGTGTAATTACGTTAGAGAAGTTCCATTCGAAGAATTAATATAACAATTGGTCAATAACTTATAGCTTAAGCTCGTTAAGTTGAAAGTGTATTCAAGTAGATATGTTGACAGGACTCGGACTTGAGCTTCCTCTTGGCAACCTCTGTAAGATGTAGATTCGGACTTCGGTTTGTGTGTGAGCAAACCAAACTCTAAACCACACGTGAGAGGGAGGATTGTTGAGATGCACGTGCTGCATATGGTGCGTTAGAGAAATTATACATCAGAGATATATCATATTGATCCATGACTCGTTGGCCTTAAGCCTTGAGTGAAGTGGATTCGAACTGGGTAGTGACGGATTTGATTTGAGCCTTCCTTTACCCGATCTATCCAAAGAGAATGTATCAGACTTCCACTGCATGCTTCCAACAAACTAAATACTTTCTTGAATGTTGTATTCCGCCCGCATTTAGATACAGTAGGACTGTAGGCATTGACCTGAACCAGATTTAAGCCCCTCATTATTAATTCTCGTCCTCCCGAGGCAAGTAAAGGAAAGCTCTTAAGAAGACGGTTCATCAGAACAGAAAAGAAAAAAAAAAAAAAAACCCGAATCTGTCCAAGCCAAAAGGTAAAGGGGTGAGTTTGGGCGAATGTTTTATATAAGAAAAGGCCGAACCAGCCCAACATTTATATGTAAATTTGTGTTATGGGAGAGCTTAGTGGGAACACATTCAAGCCCGATTTTGGATCGATTTCGCTTGATGATTACCTCTATTTATAATGATATGGTGTAAGATCATTTATATGTGCAAGAATAAATGTGTGTAAGCGTTATGGTGCCTTCTGAAAAATGTGACAGGGGGTAATCTAAATGAATTGAATCTACCCTGCTGAGTATGGAATGCCACCCAATAAGCTTGGGTCTGGAGGACTCTAGAAAGCGGGGTGCACAGAGGAAAAATCTTTTCAGTCGAGATAATGAATAAATATAGCTGCGAGATTCTTACGGGGAAAAAATTTTGTGAAATACTTTAAAAAATTGTCTTAACCTACTTGAATTTGCTCCAATTGAGTCATAAACATTTCAATTTGGACAAACTTAGTATAAAAACTTTTAATG
>JAGVVM010007626.1:0-11990 GCA_019149425.1 Psidium friedrichsthalianum
AGCCGGTCAGCCGGCAGCACAAGAGGAACCTCATTTCTCAAAGAAAATCATTACCATACCACTGCATTTGATGTGCATTTTTTGTTCTAGGAAATCAAATTTGAATCTTAATTCCCAAAACCTAAAGACCGATAGCTTGTTAAGTGTTTTACACTGATTTATTTTGTCTTTTTCCAAAATTTTCTAAACTAACTAAGTCTAAAATACAAACCTAGGCAAATCACAACCAATAAAGTCAAATGCCAATTAAGGATCACGGAATTGATATTGCATCATAAAATCCAAATGAAGTCCTAAGGACTTAAGAATGTGGTTCGAATTTAATTCCAAGGTGTTTATAGTTTTCCTAAAAAAGAAGAAAATCTATCAAATCTAAGGAATTTAAGTCAAAATTATGAAAATAAGGTCAAACTAGCCTAATCTAAGCTTTTTTTTTTATTTTTAAGGATTTTCTTATTTTCTGATTTTTTAGAATTTTTCCAATTTTTTTTATTTTTGATTTTTTGATTTTATTTTTATTATCTTATATATTTTTCTTTGAAAATAAGATCTTGTTCTCTTTTAGGTCAATGGAAAAGTGACAAAAGAACTGAAAGAGAAAAGTGAGATATGTGGTATTTCCTTATATTTTATGATTTTCAAAAGTGATTCTTTTTCTAAAATCAACTTTTTTTTTTCTTGTTTTTGCTCCAAAATTGTTTCTTGAAATAAAATCAAAATCATTTATGTTACTAAATAGGATTATAATCTTTTTTATTCCGAAAAACAGAATCAGAGAATCATAATGGTACCATACAAATCCGAAGCCATCATCACTTGATATCTAAAGGTAGAAAATCCGTATTCACTTAGTAATTTATGAATCTACTAAGTTAGAATATAAAGATACTTCTCACGTCTTGTATTACTCTATAAAAAATATCCATCACAATCTAATTGGTCGGTTTACGTGATTTTTTTCTCGACCTACCAATCTATTTCCAAAGCTTAGAGATGCTAAATTTGTCCAGTGATTTTCACGTTTTCTGCTAATTGCAAGCGAATATACATCCTAAGAGTCCTATGATACGTTTGTTTCATTTTTCGCGTTTCGATCCAACACATCCATTCACGCGAATTTTTATCCCTTGACAAAATGACAACCGTTTACAATTATTCGATTCAGTGCCGTTGCACTACTGTCGCACGCGATGACGTAGACACCAAATACTAACTAGAAGGGAAAAACATACGCAAATGATCGAATCAACGATTCCTTGGCCATTCAAAATTGATTTTAGTACAATCAATATAAGGTATTAGCTATCTAAAAATCTTGTGGATCGAGCAAACAGTTCTCCACGTGAACATTCACTTAGTAAGAGAACATGTGTAAAACTCAGTTAAAATTTACATACATGCGTTGCAATGTGTAGCATCATTTGGTCCGCCTGCCACTTTAAGGTTTTAACTGTGGTCAACGTCAAACTTGGGAAAAACGAAAAAGCTTGCGAAAAGACGAAACAGGACAATAATTCATTAAGTTCAAACTCTTTCTTCCCTCTCATTTTTTTTCCCCGATCCCCAAATTTGATTACAATTTGTATTTAAAATTTATTATTTCATAATTTTATATTTTATATTTTCATAGTTCATTATTTAAAAATTTATTTTTTATTTCATAAATTTTTATTTAAAAACTGGTTGTGAACCAGACGGAACCGTTGGTTCCGGCGGTTCCGTCCTATTCAAACCGGAACCACAACCGGGCCTTGAACCGGTCCGGAACCGCCGGTTCATGAACCGAAACCGGAACAGCCTTAAAGGTTCCGGCTTCGGTTCATGATAGGTCACGAACTGGAACCGGTAGTTCCGAACCGTGGCCATCTCTACATATAGGGTAATTTGACTCTAAATTTACATATTTTGCATTTGCATACCATCATTAGATATCTTCTCATATCATGCATACATTCATTGCATTCTATTTAAAAAGTAAAAACCCAAAAAAAAGAACACCTCATTTGAGCATGAAAGTAAACCAAGCCTAGTTGCCAACTTAGGCTATTCCATGAAATTCAAAATACCGAAAGGGGATTAGTTTTAATTAACTAATGTAATCAAGTGTTCGAATCCTTTAATCTCTGGTTTGTAGAAGTAAGGTATTCCATTTAGGTTTCTAATCAACTATTAGTGGTGACTACAAGCCATATGAACATTAAGTTTAAAACTCAAGTTGTGATTTGATAGGGCTTGGGAGAGTTTGTATTAGGTTAGCCGTTCGATGAACCTAATAATCCATTAACATAAGTAAAACCTCTTTTTTTAGGTTGCAACATCGATTGAGCGAGTTCACGCCACGATAGAGTCCTACACACACACCTTGGATCAAAATCGTGCCTTCATCTCTGCAGGAATCGGCAAAAATGGGACTGAACTGGTCTCATTTTGTCCTGTCAGCTCAATCAAACTAGACCGGCCGTACCGGTTTGCTTCTACAAAACTGGGCTTAGCAGAAGAAGAAACAAGAGCAGAAGTAAAAGAGCATGTCATCGCTACCCCCCTTTCACACAACAGCAAGCCTAGGAGCCGAAAATGCCAAGAAAAGTCCAGTCAAACCTAGGCAAGGGACACCCCTTCCTCCCTAGATGCTACACCAAGATCCCATCCATTCCTTATGATGACACCCACTATGCCTACTTTGCGTATCCTTATTTGCTCTTAGTTGATATTTCCTTATTTACTCTTAATTGATATTTACTTATTTACTCTTAGTTGATATTACCTTTATGATGATACGAGTACGCCTGCTTGTGAAATATCTTTTCATTGCATGCTACAAGTAAAGTTGCTCTTAGTTAGGACACGCATGACAACATTTCTGCTCAAGAAATTAACTTCTAGCTAGAAGTTGATTTTTCCACTTCACGGAGAAGTATTTTTTTTTTTTACTTCTTGGAGGGGCTCCAAAACTATTTTGGAGTACAAAATAGAAAAATAAAGTTGCGTAACAAAATGGATTTTTGCTCCTGAAATTGTGCTATCAAATGAATTTTTGCTCTAGAAACATTTTTGGAGCAGAAATTTTACTCCAGAAATGTTGTCATGGTGTCCATATTTGTTCTTAGTTGATGTCACTTTTATGATGACACCCACTGGGTCTACTTTGCGGTCCTTATTTGCTCTTAGTTGATATTACCTTTATGATGACACTCACTACGCCTACTTGTGAAATATCCTTTCATTGCATGTTACAAGTGAAGTTGCTCTTAGTTAGAATGGGCATGACAACATTTCTTCTAAAGAAATCAATTTTTTGTCAGAAGTTAATTTTTTTACTTTTTTTACTTCTCCAAGTGGCTACAAAACTATTTTTAGAGCATAAAAAAAAATGAAGTTGTGTAACCAAAT
Source organism: Psidium friedrichsthalianum (assembly GCA_019149425.1). NCBI lineage: Eukaryota > Viridiplantae > Streptophyta > Magnoliopsida > Myrtales > Myrtaceae > Psidium > Psidium friedrichsthalianum. The sequence continues at coordinate 3,391 of JAGVVM010007626.1, forward strand.
AGATTTCTAGTCCAACAGATGCGCTACCAAATGGATTTTTACTCTAGAAGCATTTTTGGAGCAGAACTTCTACTCCATAAATGATATCATGCATGTCCTTATTTGCTCGTAGTTGATATCACATTTATGATGACACCTATTGCACCTACTTCGCGCTTCCTTATTTGCTCTTATTGATACTATTTTTATGATGACACCCACTGCGCCTACTTGTGAAATATCTTTTCATTACATGCTACAAGTGAAGTTGCTCTTAGTTACGATGCGCATGACAACATTTTTACTCAAGAAATCAACTTTTGGCCAGAATTTGATTTTTTTTACTTCAGAAGAGAAGTAATTTTTTTTTACTTCTTTAAGTAGCTCCAAAACTATTTCTCTAGAGTATAAATAGAAAAATGAAGTTGTGTAATCAAACGGAATTCTGCTCCAAAAATTGCGCTACCAAATGAATTTTTTGCTCCATAACCATTTTTTGAGCAGAAATTCTACTCTAGAATGTGTCATATGCGTCCTTATTTGCTCTTAGTTAATATCACCTTTATGATGACACCTATTGCGCCTACTTTGCGCGTCTTTATTTGCCCATGGTTGATATTTCTTTATTTACTCTTAGTTAATATCACTTTTATAAAGATACCCACTGTGTCTAATTTGCACGTCCTTATTTGTTCTTAGTTGATATTTTCTTATTTGCTCATAGTTGATATTACCTTTGTGATGATACGCACTGTGCCTACTTGTGAAATATCTTTTCACTGCATGCTACAAGTGATGTTGCTCTTAGTTAGGACGCGTATGATAACATTTCTGCTTAAGAAATCAACTTCTGGTTAGAAATTGACTTTTCTACTTTAGGAGAGAAGTAAATTCTTTTTACTTCTTTCTCCAAACTATTTCGAGAGTATAAAATATAAAAAATAAAGTTGCATAACCAATGGATTTATGCTCCACTAGTTGCGCTACCAATGGATTTTGCTGTAAAAGCAATTCTGGAGCAGAAATTCTACTTTAGAAATGTTGTCATTGTTGACACCTGATTTTTAATTATTTTTTTCTCTTTTTAAATTAATAGAAAAAATCCATAAAAATTCATAAAACTGAAAATCAACTTTGGGGACCTTGGTCAAAGCCTAGGGAACCAATTTTGGCCAAAAAAAGGATCTTCCGTATTTTCAGTATTTTTCGGTATTTTTTTTATATATTATTTATTTATTATTATTCTCAAAAATTAATAGAAATCCATAAAATTCATAAAATTGAAAAATCAACTTTGGGGATCTTGGCTAAACCCAGGGGACCAATTTTGAATAAAAAATATTTTCGCATTTTTCGCATTTTTTTAATATTTTTTCGAAAATTAAGAAGATTCTTAATAAAAATTGCTTTTGGGGCCATAAAAATGTGAATAATAGTCAGCATTTTTATTTTAATTTTCTCTTCATTTTGGCCGAATAAACTCTGAAAATTTAATTTGGAATGGAGCGTTTCTTTATTAATTTCATTTTAGGTCATTAAAAAAAATTCTAGAGAAACCCGTTTTAGCACTGTAATTTTCAATTTTTGCATTTCTGGTGAGCAGTGACATTAGCCTCTAATAACCCAAATTTTTCAACGGCTTGATAGTGCACTTTCTGCTTTTTTTTTTTAGTTCGATCCTCCGAATTTAATTCACCATTTGACGGGATCTACTAATTTATCGAATACGAAAGATTGTCCAGTGACACCATAGGTTACTCGCCCATTGATGCTGACGAGGAGTTGGTGCAGTTTGGTCGTCCCTTCAATCAAGAGGACAAAAGAAGTGATTAGAGGAAGGGAGAGAATGCAATTTTATTCATGGTGGGGCGAGGAAAAAAGAGGATGGGCGTTTCGACGAAGTGGTGGATGATGGAAAACACCATGATAGCTGGGGGTAATAATAATAATATAAAAAAAAAAGAAGAAAAAAGAAAAAGAGGGATGTTGACAGATTCTTGCTTTATCTCACCATGTTCTACCTAAGGGTGGTTGGAATTTTTTATTGGTTTTGGCAGAGTAGGCCCAAGTTGGACGTCATTGCATTTGGAGTTTCAGAGCATTTTCTTCCAAGGAACGCTACCTTTTGTGGTTCAAATTTCTTGCCCATGATGGAATTAAATAGTATATGCCAACGGATGATTAGGCGTGGCTTAGAATGCGATTCAAAGTTTTCCTCGCGATCTGGGACCAAATTCTTTTTAGGGATTTTCTCGCCGATGATGACACCTTTTATTAAAATTCCAGAACCATTTTCTTCCACATCTTTGTCCATTCTGAGAGTCTTTTAGTTTGAGTCACTTTCGTATGTTGTTTTGGTTTTCTATCCCTGATGTCGGAAGTTCTTCATCGTTCCAAGAAGGCGTGGAAAGGATCGTATGTCAAAGAAAGATACAATAACATGCCCATGTTCATTACCGAAAGGAAATCGTAACGAAGAAAGCAACCACGTCTCGGTCAAAAGGCAAGGAAAACAACGGCATCATGAGGGAGGAGAATAGAGAAAAAGCAACAGACTTTCGATGGAAAAGAAGAAAAAAAAAAAAAAGAATCAAAGAGGTCTGGTTCTGAAAAGAAAATTTTTGAATGGAGCCTGCGAGTGGACACGACAAAAAGAAACCTCACCGAAAGTTAAAGGGGCAAGAGACGAGGGCCATAAATAAAAAATATGAAATTGTTGCCCCTGTCAGAACGTTTCTTTTCTTCAGTGGAGCTCATTTCAAAGCATATGCTGGCTGTCCTACTTGTGGAGAAGAAGTATTCCCAGATTTTCTACGAAAATGTTGACTTCTATGTGGTAGCTCGCTTGCTATAAAGACAGTAGTGGCAACAGCAATAGTAACAATAGTTCCAACGCTGACCCAAAACGAAAGTGCTCGAGGGGGAGGCGAATCTGAGGATACACATGAGGACTAATGGCAAAAACTGCTGCACTTGTTGACCAGTTTCTTATTCCTAGCACCAACTACTCGTTGAACTAAAGACAGGCTGTCGATTCATTATCCATTCTCCTAATCAATCTTCGAGCGGGCTGAGACAAAAGGGAGCCAACACCAACAAAGAGGGGTGCAGACCAAAACGCTTTCGGTGGAATGGTAGATGCAGGTAGAGAAGTGAAAAGTGAGGAGAGGGATAGACACTCTGGTCTGGGGAGTGCACGGGGGTTTTGGAGGCAAAAAGCACATCGATACCTCCTGGAAAAGAATGACCCATTCCCGTTTTCGCCTGGCTTCCCAAACATTTTGGTCCGTCTCCACACTTTCATGCCGGAAGCTGGTGTTAGTCGTGCTTCCCCTGATAAAGCAAGCAACCGAGAGGCCATACTTCCTCACCATACTCAGCTTAGCCAAGCAAGTACGAGGGGAAGACAATCCATAAATGTGTGATCCTGATGTCCCGACGTTCTTACGTGAAGACGCCGGTAATCACCTGTTCTGTTAGTTTGCCGAGCAGTCCCGTGAGCCGAGTGTACCGTTGTTGTTGTTCTTCCAAGCCGGAGATAGCAAGTAGAGCCTACGCCCCCTGCCCAGCCGTGACCTGGTTGATCGCGAGCCCTCTCCTGAATCATGCGACCACGATCTGTTGGTTCAAACCCTGAAACGTTGCCCAGGCAACATTCCAACTAGTCAAACGAGCGAGACCTGTTTGCTATATGAACTCTCCTGATGTCGATGGCGAGCCCTGAAATTAGAACCACCAAGCCACAAGATCGGCTGTTGGGGGAGAATAAAAATATATGGAGTCTCCTCTCTGAGGACAGGATCCGCGACTTCACCCTCACCGTTGGCGTCGACCTCTGGCGGAACCCATCCTTAGTTCACTGAAACACCAATTGAAGGAGGAGATTTAGCTGATTTCGTCGTCAGGAGGCCAGAGGAGGAAGTTCTTGAAAGCTTGTGCATAATTTCAGCCGCCATGGAGAGATCAATTAGAGGAGCTCTATTTGATAGATGATGGAATTTTCAAGGAAGCTGCTCATGCAGTTCGTGAGTCGATCCCCTCCACAGAGGTCTAAGGGGTCGTCATTTTCACAAAAACATGATAGGGGACGTTGGTCGGTCCACATAAGTTTTGATCAGAAGACCAACTTTCATGAACCTAACATTTGGTGTTCACGGCCCTCTATTGTACGCAACTGCAGCCATAGATGAAGTCGAGACCGCATGCTGCACAGAAGGTGTCTGAGAGCATGACTTCAGAACATTGGAAATTCCCTCACAGCAAGGAGCACTGTTGGTCCCAGATAATTAGCACGTGGAGCTTAGGTCCAAAGAAAAAAAAGAGAGGTACTCCGAGGATCTTGCATGAGGGAACAGGGAGGATCAAGTTTCGTCAGTAAAACTCAGATCCCTCTTTATAAGTTCTCCAGATGAAATCGACCCCAAGAACGCTGCCTCTCGCTACTCATCGCGAACGCATTAACCCGCGCTTAGGAGCCAACCGTTTTCCCTCCCGCCTTCTCTTCTCTGTTATCTGCTTCTTCTCCTACTTCAGCTCATGGCCTGAGCTCTGCCCGACGTTTCACCAATGGGAGCCCTCCCTCACCTATCAATCCGTGTAAACTCCAATCCCCAGCCTCTCGCGCTGTCGCCACGCAACCGCAAGTCGACACTTCTCATCCGCCGTTTCGACTCTCTGACCATTCCAGTTTTCTCGATTCATTGCTGTGAGACTGATTCTCGGGAGGCTCTCGCGATTTGTGATCCCTCCCTTTGCCAAAGCTGGCGATCATGAGCACGACTACATGACGACCATCCCCATCGCCACGATGATAATGGCCCCCACTATCGCCACCATTACCAAAGCCTCCACTACCACAGAGAAGACACGAGGCTGACCAGACCGTGGCGAGTGATATGCGAGTTTGTGAAGACGATTGGGATGGGAAGACAAAAGGGAAGTCAATTCTTTACCACCATCCGCTCCCCTTGCTCTTTCATTTTTGTTATTCTTGTCCTGTTTGCTTTTTGGAGTTCCTCTTGCAGGTTTGAAGAAGATGACGTCGCGTGAAGATGAAGAAGAAGACCTGCAGGTTAGAACCCTCATTTCCTAGTTGGTCTTGGGCTGTTTATTGGTTTGATATGATTTGGGCCTTACTAGGAGTTAATTTGGGAGTTCGACCTAGTGTGGATCTGATTTTGTCTTCGGGCCGCTCAAGCGGGCTCATTTGGGCCCGCTTTAAAAAATAATAATAATAAATAAATTAGATTCGGGGCCAGGCCCAATAGGTCCCCTTTTAGACCAACTTAGGCCCTTACGGCCTGAGTTGAATTCTGGTAAAATGGGCCGGGCCAACTCGGTCTCGTCCAGAAAGTAAAAAAAAAAAAAAAAACAAAAACAAAATAAAAATAATAATAATAATAATAAATCAAAAATAAAGAAATAAAATAAAATAAAATAATATATAAAAAGATTATTATAAATATATATTTCATAAAATCATGAAAAATTCTAAAAATAGAAAGAAAGAAAAAAAAATTCAGAAAAATCTTAGAAATTAGAAACGGGTCATTTCAACTGACCAATCCTATTTTTGGTGAATTTCCGTCCGATCTTTTCAAAATGACGATTTTGCCCCTTATGGGCAAATTGTCTCGAAAATTCTAAAAAATTCTCAGAAATTGTAGGAAACAAGGAATGATCACATTCAACTGGTTTGACCTATTTTCACTTCGCCGATCTTTGAAAAATAGCCATTTTACCATTCTGGTCATGTTTGACCCCAAATCTTTCCCAAATCATCCCAAATGAATTTTCATGAAATGGTACCGAAAGGCGTTAGAGTAATCTAGGCGTAACCAAGTCCCCGAACTCATAATCTCTGTTCGCAGAAATAAATTAGTTCTCCCACTAATTTATTTAGGTTTCTAATCAACCTACCAAGAACGATTAGTGGCGACTTCAAATTTTAAAACCTTTTGAGCAAAAATCTAAGTCGCGATTTGGTAGAGCTTGGGAGGGTCCGTGTTAGGTTAGTTAATCTAATTAACCTAATAATCCATTCACCCTGAAACTTACATTTTTAGGGTCGCGACAGTCAGCGTGTCCTTATTTACTCTTAGTTGATATCACCTATATGATGACATCCATTGTACCTAATTTTCGCATCCTTGATTGTTCTTAATTAATAATTTGCTTATTTGCTCTTAGTTGATTTACTTTTATGATGACACTCACTGTGTCTACTTGTGAAATATCTGTTCACTACAATCTACAGTGAAGTTGCTCTTAATTAGACGCGCATGACAACATTTTTGCTCAAGAAATCAACTTCTTGTTAGAAATTGATTTTCGACTTTAGGAGAGAAGTAATTTTTTTTTACTTCTTTAAGTGGCTCCAAAACAATTTCTGGAGTATAAAATAAAAAAATGAAGTTACACAACCAGATAGATTTCTGCTCTAGAAGTTGAGCTACCCAAATGGATTTTTGCTCCAAAAATGCATTTTGGAGCAGAAATTCTACTCCATATGTATTGTCCTGTGGCATCCTTATTTGCTCTTAGTTGATATCACATTTATGATGACACCTACTGCGCCTACTTTACCGCGTCCGTATTTGCTCTTAGTTGATATCACATTTATGATGACACGTAATGCACCTACTTTACGCATCCTTTTTACTCTTAGTTGATATCACTTTTATGATAACACATTTATGATGACGCCACTACACCTATTTTATCGTCCTTATTTCCTCTTAGTTAATATCACCTTTATGATGACACCTATATGATGACATCTACTGCACTTACTTTGCGCGTCCTTATTTGCTCTTAGTTGATATCACCTTTATGATGACACCCACTGCGTCTACTTGTGAAATATCTTTTCACTGCATACTACAAGTAAAGTGCTCTTAGTTAGGATGCGCATGACAATGTTCTGCTTAAAAAATTAACCTTTGCCAAAAATTGATTTTTCTACTTCAAGAGAGAAGTATTTTTTTTTTTTTAACTCTTCAAGGGGTTCCAAATTATTTCTGGAGTATAAAATAGAAAAAAGTTGCTAACCAATGGATGTTTGCTCTTGAAATTGCTCTAACCAATGAATGTTTTGCTGTAGAACCATTTTTGGAGCAGACCTCTACTCAAAATGTTGTCATACGCGTCTTTATTTGCTCGTAGTTGATATCACCTTTATGATGACATCCACGCGTCTACTTTGGGCATCCTTTTGTGCTCAAGGTTGATATTTCCTATTTGCTCTTAGTTGATATCACCTTTATGATGAACACCCACTACTCGCTAATTTGCACATCCTTCTTTGCTCTTTAGTTGATACTTGCTTATTGCTCTTAGTTGATATTTGCTTATCTGCTCTTAGTTGAATTTACCTTTATGATGATACGCATTGTGCCTACTTTGAAATATCCTTTCACTACATGCTACAAGTGAAGTTGCTCTTAGTCGGGACACGCATGACACATTTCTACTTCTTCAAGTGTTTTCAAAATTTTATTTAGTACAACAAAAAAAGAGTTGCGTAACCAAACGGATTTCTGCTTGAGAAGTTTGCTACCAAAGGGAATTTTTGTCTTCAAAAAGTATTTTGGAGCAATAATTTCACTCCAACTATGTTGTCATGCCGTCTTTATTGCCTCTTAGTTGATATCACTTTATGATGACATCCATTGTTGCGCCTACTTGCGTTCCTTATTTGCTCTAGTTGATATTACCTTGATTATGCCCACGTATGCTTACTTTTGACATATCTTTTCATTGCATGAGCAAGTGAATTTTGCTCTTATAGGTCGGACGCGCTGACAACATTTCTGCTCAGAAATCAAACTTCTTGCTAGAATGTGATTTTTTGTCTACTTCAGAAGAGAAGTATTTTTTTTTTTGTTTTACTTTTTTAAGTGATCCAAAACTATTTCTGGAGTATAAAATAGAAAAATGAAATTGTTGTAAACAAACTGAATTTCTGCTCCAGAAATTTTGCCACTACAATATTATTTTGCTCCGGGAACATTTTTTGGAGAAAAATTCTACTCCATAAATGTTTTCCTGCACTCCTTATTTGCTCTTGCGTTTAATCACCTTTATAATGACACCCACTACCCCTACTTTGCTCCTCTTTATTTGCTCTTAGTTGATATTTCCTATTTGCTCTTGGTTGATATTTACTTTATTTGTTCCTAGTTGATATTACCTTTATGACTACATATCCACTGTGCCTACTTGTGAGATATCTTTTCACTACGTGCTACAAGTGAAGTTGATGTTAGTTAGGACGCTCATGCAACATTTCTGCTCAAGAAATCAGCTTCTAACCCGAAGTTGAAAAATTTTTTTTTTTTTTTTTTTTTTTTTTTACACTACAAGAGAGAAGTAATTTTTTTTTTTTTTTTACTTTTCAAGTAGCTCCAAAATTATTTTTCAGGACATAAAATAAAAATAGGAATTGTGGTAACTAAAGGGATTTCTTCTCGCAGGAGGAGAACGAGGTACGGGGCAGGGGGGGGGGATCCTGGCATTCTTACGCGTGGTCATGACGTACTTATTTGTTTCTGTGAGCTGCTTGGTCCTTCGCCGGCTTGTTGTCAATGTATTCTCTTTTCGCCTTGTTGTTTTACGTACGG
>JAGVVM010007627.1:0-25686 GCA_019149425.1 Psidium friedrichsthalianum
CGCAGGCGACGGCAAGAGCTCCACCAGAACCACCTTCACCAGTCACGATCGCGACAATGGACACTTTAAATCCAAACATTGTCCTAAGGTTATGGGCTAACGCTTCTCCCTGCGCCAAAGTACATAAGAAAATTCGCTTGCGAAAGGGAATGGATCGCGTGATACAGAAAAAGTGCAGGAATAGGAGAAGTGAAGTCCCACCTGACCAAGTTCCCCTGATCTTAAATCAGCAAAGGGCCCAGGAGCACCAACCAAAGTAAATAATTGGGAATCCATGGTACTGTGCATTCTTCATCAGGCGCAAGGCCTTTCGGTAGCTTTACGTTCAGCAAACTTTCCATCAATCTTCGCAAGGCCTTATCTGTTATGTTCAAGATGTGAATGAGCAACGTTGGTCTGTTGGGATGTCGAGCTATGGTCAGGCGTTGGTTGGAGTCAAGTGCGCATATCGATCCTTCAGGGCTCCACCTTCACCTTTACATATCTCATGGACAATCCATCCAGAACTCGAGGGCAGCTGGAGAATAAGCTCAACCAAAAAACGTAAGAACTAAACGCTGACAGAATGTAATGCAGGATCGATGCCCATGCTAACCTTGCTGGGGCCTTTCACATGATAATTTTGGAATTTTACCCGTTGATACTTGTTTTCTAGGACTCCAATTGGTCACTGAAATCTAAACCGGTTTCATCAGCCATTCTGTGAACCTGCAGGAAACAGGAAGAATCTCAAGGTTGAGGGTTGACATTTGTATAGATCACAATGGTGAAGAGCTAAATGCCTTTACCCTTCTCCTAAGTTATAACGCTTCATTAAACAGCTCAACTAAAGCAATTTTAGTGAGTGTACCAATTCTAACACAGTGATCATGAGAGGGAAACATGCCGGCTTAACTTTCTAAATGGGTTGATCTAATCTGCCTAACAAGCAATGAAACATAACCGCAGAGCTTAGAATTCCCCAATGTTTGACATCAAACACACTTGATAGACTCACCTCGACTATCTTTTGCTCTAGGTCCATAAGGGCTGTTTGAAAGGAAGTGTCACTGGTTTCGGTTTCTCAGCCAGACGCTTGAAGTGAGAGAGATAGGTAAACTGTTGTTCCTGGGGATATCGCATCAAGGTTATCAAGCCAGGGATACTCATGCTTCCTACCCTTGTTTACTTCTGCGAAAAAGCAAAACCAGTATCGTTTCCTAGAACCTCTCGAAAGTTTAGACCAATATTTATCACAACCCCTTGATGAACTTCTAAGCAACCTGAATCAAATCAAAGCCCTGAAAGTTGCATCGCTGTTATCCTCCACCATTTCTTCCAAGTAAAGACAAGGAGTTCATCTCAAGAGTCGGTACTGTGGGCTGTCCGACCTATTTAAAGAACAATGGATGTTGATTCACCAAGAGTACGTCCTTGCATTTACATTTGTCATAAATGACTTGGCACATAAGGAAGAGCTCCTTGGTCCTTATGCTGTAACCATCTCCAGTTAAAATTGAAAACTAGACCCGACACAGTTCGAATTGAAGCCTATTCTAGATGAACATTATTCTCTGCTCTTGTCAATTAGGCTTCACAGTATAGAAGCACCTTAGTAGAAACACGAGTTTGATATTGACAAAGGAAAAGGAGGAGGAAAAGAAAAAGGGGAAGCTTTCATTGGCTCGCTTCGCAGTAAGCAAGAACATGGATCAAATGCTACTTAATCAATTTGGAACAACTGAAAAAATGGGCTTTCAAAGAACCAAACTCTTAAGTGTAGCAAACTGCTGAAAAAGGAAAAGAAAAAAAAGGCAGGAATGTCCTGAACGTGGCTTTTAGCCAAACGCACTTAAAGTTTAGCTTCCAGATGGACAGAGCTGCCTTAGATCGAACCAGTACTGTCTCAAGTGCGCGACGCAACGATCATGGTGAGAAAAAGATGGACTCAATGCCAAGTCCAATTGCAAACTTCTCAAATGGGAAAAATAATAAGCAGACGGCATGCCAAGTTCTCACAAACATCAAAGATCGAGAAACAGAGATCTCATGAAAAAGCATCAATAAACAATCTCCTCTAACTTTCAAAGTACATGAAATGATGTGAATGGGCACTCATAAGGATAAGGTCTTGAAGAATGCTACCCCGGATGAGACTCCGAACAAGTGACCATTCACATCATTTCATGCCTAACCTGGGATTATTGACAGATAAATCTCCTTCATAATTCACGGTGCTGATGATTGAACTGATGGATTGCTTGCCCTAGGAGCCCAGGACACTGGAAAGACCCATGGCAAAAAAGTCTGGAAGCTTTTGCACTTTTATCAATTTAGTCCTAAACCTTTTAAGTTTGTCGATTCAGTCTTAAACCTTTTCACATTTTGTCAATTCAGCCCCATCACGTGGATGCCAATCATCCTATGTGACATCACCGGCACTAATATGGATAATTTTTATAGTATTTTTTTTTTTGCTTTTTACCTTTTACTTTTTTCTGTTTTCCTTCTTCCTTTTTCCCCCTTTTTTTTTTCCTTCCGGCCATCAACTGGCCTCAAACTTTGCTGGTCTCAAGTGAGGGTCGCCCCCTGCTGCCCCTAGCGAGGGTCATCCTTGCCTGGGTGGGTGTGGCTAGCCCTCGCCTGAGGCCGGCGGAGGTTGAGGCCAAGTGGAGGGAAATAGAAAAGGAAAAAAAATAAAAAAAGAAATAAAGGAAAATTTTAAAATATTAAAATATTGTTAAAAATTGTCTATGTCAGCACCGATGGTGCCATGTAGGACAGTCGGCATTCCCTTTAGCAATTTTAGGCCAATACGACTTAATTGGTAAAAGGTAAAAAACTTTATGACTAAATTAGTAAATTTAAAAAGTTTAGAATTGAATTGACAAAAGCTCAAAAGGTTTAGGATTGCTTTGACAATTCTCCCAATTTAACTATATATTCATCTCTTCATCTAAGCCTTTACGTCGAATAAACCTTAACGAAAATGATGCACGAACAAAATAACATAAAAACCAAAATCTTTTTATTTGACCTTTTTGTTATGGAAATTCCCTTTTTACTTAGCTTTTCTTTCTTTTTCTTAATAAATCTTATTTAGTTCTATTAAAGTGGCTACATTAATCAAATAACAAGAAGTCAGCGCTTAATCTAATTATTTATATTTACCTAAAAACCATAATCCTTTTTCTTTATTTTTCTTAATAAATATTTTTTCTTTTATCGACCAAAAAATCAATTTATTTATACTTTTGTTTCTATTTGGTTTATTAATTTTCTATTTAATCTAGTTTTTCTCCCTTTAAATATATATTTATGTATCTACAAACATGAGTATCCATTTTACAGAGAGTAAAACATTTTTTTTTCAAAAGTGAAATGAATATACACTTTGGCTCCGTTTGTTTCACGAAAAAGGATCGATTTGAAAAATATTTTTCAAAAGTTATTATTTATGTTGCTTAAAAAAGTGAATAAATCGAATTTTTTCATCACCTATGAAAATAATTAGGCATAAATTATTATCGATGATGAAAATATTTTTCGTTGACTAATTTTTCTAAATGATATAAGTAATCACTTTTAGGAAATATTTTCTAAATCGCTTATTTTTCATGAAACAAATGGAGTCTCTGGGATTGCACATGCTGACGAAAAGAGTATTGAAGGCCAACATCCACCTATAGTTATGCATAGTGTTTGCCTCAAATGCATGCAGGCATATGGCTTTTTTCTTGACAATTTTTTTTAGGAAAAACTGCAATAAAATCCTCACCTTTTCTCCCTTTTTTCAATCTTGTCCCCACCTTATTAGGTCATCAAAATTGGTCCTCCACCTTCTGAAGTCTTATCAAGTCTATCAAACTAAAACTATTTTTTATTTCCCTTTTTTCGTCCTTTTAAGGTCATAATTTTTTTAAATGAACCTAATCTTTTAAATTTTCATTTTACAAAAATAACACAAAAGATGGCATTACATAAAAATTGTGGACGTAAAGTCATAAAAACATATATATAAGAGCTAAAGATGAAAGAAAAAGGGTGCGAAAAAATCGCACAAAGTACAAAAATTAAAAGTCGAAACAAAATCGAAATTTAAGAAGAAACCCCAATTCAAGAAACTCTCAATAGCTTCATTTTTAAGTTCACATGGTGGACAGTTTGAATCACTGATGGATTGCATTGAGGAGAAGAGCGGCGGGTGGTCTGATATTGGAGGATCGGGGGTGGAGAGAGGGCTCAGGGACGTCTTCGGTGTCGTCACTGTTGCCGGAGGTGGCGACTAGCCTGTTCATGATGGGGCAAGAGGGCGAGGCAGTGAAGGAGGAGCTGGCATATTTGCTACCCAATCTTCATTTAGTAATCTCTAACTATTTCAAGAAATGAAACCTACAAGTTCAATTTCGTTTACCCCTGACACTCTGGATTGATTTACATATGAGGTCATTGACTTATGAATCACCTCTGAGTCAAAAACATTTTGGACAAAGACAAAAATCTAAATTGCCAAGTGAAATTGGCTGGCCTCAGCCCAATGTCTACTTTTGAAAAGGTCAAACACACATGCCCTCTTTTCATTCCCCTTCCCTGGCAATGTATATGCATTTAGAGGAGGATTGTCCATTTTTAGCTCACAGCATGGACATCCATTCAAGTGTCCAAGAAAGCTGGAATGCCATTTCCCACCATTCCAAGGAAAGGGGAAGACCCGTTATAATGTGTGATCCGTTGAAGTTTTTTTCACACAAATCCAAGACTTTTTGTCCAATCTGACTTGTCTGAGGCGGGGCAGCAAGAAAAGGGTTCGATAGTTTTTTCTTGCTGAATCTTCTTTGACCCTCGTCGGACGATCAGATACAAAGCACAGATTCAATCTGCGCAAGGAAACGTGAAAGATGGCCTTCACTGGAACCGTGGATAAATGTAAGGTTTGCGACAAGACCGTTCATGTCGTCGATATGATGACTCTTGAAGGCATTCCCTATCACAAAACCTGCTTCAGATGCAGCCACTGCAATGGGACACTTGTGGTATGTTATGATTCTGTATTTTTCTGGATGCTAATGTAATGTACATCACCATCCATTTTGGGTTCTCAATGTGAAGGAAAGATTCGAAATTGGTTTTACGCGATAAAGCAATACTTTTCCTATTTTTCCCATATCAAAACCTGTACTGATATGTACATTGCTTGGTAGATGAGCAACTATTCCTCAATGGATGGTGTTCTCTACTGTAAGACGCATTTTGAGCAACTCTTCAAGGAATCCGGCGACTTCAGGAAGAATTTCCAATCAGGTACATTTTCCGTGCCGTGTTCTGCTCTTTAGTGGCAGTTTCACCAGATCTCGAACTAACTATTCTTCTCTTGACAATATCTTGCCCATGATATGCTGCGGCAGCCAAGTCTGACAAGCAAATGAGCTGGTAAACCTCATCACCAATCTTAGGATGCTCTTTTGAGAATTTCTTTTCGTCCTCATAAAATTATCTGTAACCTCAAACACATCATCCTTTTGGATTTAATCCTGGATGAAGTCCACTGTTTTGAATCCTAGGGATGGTTGAGGTTATGTCTAATTCAGGCAATCAAAAGCATCATCCACAGTGCCACTTTCTATGTTATTGTCTTTTACCTGATTGATAGGGGCTAACAATCCTAACAACTTGTTACAGACAAGAACCCCCAGCAAGCTCTCTTCCTTGTTCAGTGGAACCCTAGACAAGTGTTCCACCTGCAACAAAACCGTTTACCCCTTGGAAAAGGTTCGTAAAGCTTTACTACTTTCGGCAATCACAATTATCGGTCCTAGAGGTTTCATGTGTTTCATGGCGTCGACATGATCGTATCTGATTCATTAGCTAGTGTCTGTATTGCTACGTTATGTGTTCCGTGGACCATTTGGGTCCGTGTGGAGCTTTCAGTTACGTGTGATGGTTTGTTCCGGTAAATAGGTGACGATGGAGGGAGAGTGTTACCACAAGACATGCTTCAGATGTGCGCATGGAGGATGCCCCCTGACACACTCCTCTTATGCTGCCCTCGATGGAGTTCTCTACTGCCGACACCACTTCGCACGGCTGTTCATGGAGAAGGGAGACTACAAGCACGTGCTTGACTCTGCCACACACAGAAGAAATGCCTCCTCTGGCTCCTCTGGTACCCCACCGCCTGAGCCTGCCGAGCTGGTGATGGAAGCTAACAACGAGATGCAAGAATAGTCTTGCTGTCTGCGTAGCGCTCCTTGATAGTTTTCTGCAACTTGGTTAGCTGATCATCTGTTTTCAGTTTTTTTGGGGTGCGAAAGATTGAAATTTCTTGTTTGATTGTTCCAAGTATGATTCTTCCTGGGTTTGCTCCATTGTATTATGCTCAAATTATGATCTCATAAGCCGATTTCCTCATCCTGAAGCCGATTAGTCCCCATCTATGTCCTCCTCTTTTCTCGTCTTTCCCTCGAGGACTAAATAATCTTGTGGAGGGCAATTTTAACGCAACATATTATCACTTAGAGGTGGATAAAAGAAAAATTCTTGTAAGATTTACCCAATCAAGAGGAGAAATTACCTGCATGAGGGTAATTAAATGACAAGCAATCCAAAAGCTTCACGCTTTCTATATAAAGAACTTCAACAGCCATCATCATTGGTATTTCAATTTCTTATTGCTGTGGCACATTGGAGTTAATCCTCCTTGAATAAGTAATTGATGTGATCCTCCTAATCCTTTATTGCCACATCAAAACTCCAGCATTCCCTAAGGCTTCTCTCTATCCTTTTGTCTAGACAACTCGGTTGTTGCAAGGAATAGTCTCTCAGACATGCTAGGTATTCATAGTTGGATAGGTAGATAAATCAAGACCACAGCATACAAATCTTTCATCTCTCTGGTGCTTGAAGTTATTCTGGATGCAAGTGCTTGTCACGTAAGCATGAGCAATCACAGCACTTTGTGCGTAGAAAGATCAATCCGAGCTTCAAAATGATCAATCCTAGTTATCTTCTGCTGTTTTGTACTCCTAAGGATTGAAACCTGAAAGATACAGAGAGCAAATGTTAGAACAACAATAGGCGACAACAAAATATCATCCAAGAGGTAGCAGAAATTTCTATGGGCTTTACCAATAGTCATCAGGTTATCTGAAAAACATGCATTGGCCAAATCCTAAGTAGCATCGACACCGACACGCTACATGACACGCCACATGACACGCCGACAAGTCATTTCTCAAAAATAGAGAATTTCGACACGTTCGGACACGTTGTATATTTAATCTATTTTTTTTATATACATACTAAATTATTATGTATATACAAAAATATAAGTAGTAAGCTTCTTCTTCTTTTGTTAGTGATTGATAAATTTACATTCTGACCCTATGCGTGTCGAAATGATGTGTTGGGATGTTGGATTCACGTATCTTTAGCATATCTGGACCGCTGACCACGTGTCAATCGCATCTAGAAAAGTGTCGGACACGACACGGAGGCCTCCGGAGAGTGTCAGTGCCTCCTAGGCCAAATCCCATAACACTAAAGCAAGACTAACCGTATCAGAACAGGCCTCTCTGCATCAGGAAATTAAAGCAAAGACTATCACATGAATTATGGAGCACCAACAATCCGAGACACTCCAGGCTTCAGGGTGCATTATCTCGAACCTGTAAGACTATACCATTAAATTCTAGCCACGGCATCGTCCTTTAACAGAAAAAGGAGTTATCCGAAAAACATGCATTGGCCAAATACCATAACATTAAAGCAAGACAAACCATATCAGAACAGGCCTCTCTGCATCAGGAAATTAAAGCAAAGACTATCACATGAATTATGAAGCACCCACAACCCTAGATACTCCAGGCTTCAGGAACTCAAACCCATAAGACTATACCATTAAATTCTAGCCATGGCGTCATCCTCTAACAGAAAAAGGAGTCATCTGAAAAACATGCATTGGCCAAATCCCGTAACACTAAGCAAGACAAACCATATCAGAACAGGCCTCTCTGCATCAGGAAATTAAAGCCAAGACTATCACAGGAATTACGGAGCACCAATTACCCTAGACACTCCAGGCTTCAGAATGCATTATCTCAAACCCGTAAGACTATATCCACGGCATCATCCTCTAACAGAAAAAGGAGTCGACAGTCATGTTCACTATGTTCTCTTCATCAAGCATTCAGAGTGCCTTATATCATACTACAACATTTAACATTGCTAAGAATCTAAACTGCGTGTCAACATCGTGACCCCGGACAGTGCAAGTTCAATAGAATTGAATTTTGCAGGCTTCATTCAATAGAAACAAGCTGTGAGTTGCCTTCATTTTCTGGGTACTAACGAAAGAATAACAAGCCATTTCTAAAAAATTATTAAAGATAAAATCGAAGATCCGGAATTTAATCTTGTGATACCTTCGGCCGTTCCATTGAGCTTCCAAAGTATCCAATACCAAACGATGATGAGAGAAAGCAGCAGCAATCTCCACGGCCCTCAGCTTCGGTAAAGATCCTGGCACCTAAAATAATTACAATGACAAAAAAATCAGAAATTGATGCCAAGATAATCTCTACAATGGAACTAGCAGAAAGTTTAATTCGTCCGTACTGGCACAGAAGCATCAGCTTGTACTGATAAAATACCAGCAGTTCCATCAATACCATGTTGACTGCTCTCCTGGAGTATGGAACGTATAACTTTCATGCAAGCAGAGGCAGGACCTGCCTGTGAACTACACCATGAAAATAGTTATTTAGATGAGCTGGTCTATAGCAACATTAAGCCTCCACCAGCAAGCATAAGCAGCAAAGAATGTGATAATCAGAAGAGAAATCATCACTAGGAAGTTATCAAAATTTTCAAAGGGCATGCCTTCAATTCAATTTCCATCTATCGGTATAGTGACGCAATGTGCATCATTATTCCATGCCTTCAATTATAGAGCCCCAAACATTGCTTTCAAAAAGTTGCTCAGATTAACAAAAGCAGCATCACATACTTGCCCAAAAAAAGAAAACCATAACCGCAGTTACATAAATTCTTTCGTGTCTCTTAAAGAAACAGCCTCATTGATAGACATTTGAATAGGATAAATCATACATTGATGATGAGACGCAGCACTCACGAGCAGCAAAACCCTTCATTAATAACTCCCCTGCACCAGAGACACAACTGCCTGTAATAAAAGGAGCCCCAAACGGACCCTTTGAAGATGCCCAACAACCTGCGCCATACATTGCAGCCAATCCGACACGGCCACTAATCTGTCATTCTTACAGGAATCAGTATCATGACAATACTTATGGTGACTTAAAGTGTTTTCAAAATAGACCAATTACCTTCAATGCAATACCACCACTTGAAGCGCCAGATGCTATGTGTCCTTCATTGTCAATGCAAATAACTCCAACGGTGTCCATGATGCTATCGTCTTAGTCAATAAGAAGATATAGCGCAACAGTTAGTCTAGTCTCTCTCGAAATGCATACTTTTCAGCCTCTTAGGGACACATACCTAACACTTCAACTGGCTCTTGGAGCATAGGTTGCTCGGTAATGGTCTTTTTCTCAGCTCTAGCATCATTAACCATTTCTTTATATTTCGCCCATTGTGTTTTTGTCCTTTCAGTCACCAGCCACTGTTTGTTTAAGTTGTGTGTTTTGCACAGTTTTAGTCAGCACGCTCGAAAAGTATTATTACAGTCAAATACGCAATCAACTGACATTAAAAGGAAGAAATCAAGCACCAGGACCTCTTCAGCTTTGGCTATAGTCACAGGTAGAGCAACGCCCTTGCCCTTTGCCCATTTGCGAGCACCTTCACCAACCAAAAACCTGTGAGAAGGAAACATAACTCCACAGTGTTATGAAAAAGGGACCTCAAAGGACATTGAGTGATCCAACAAAACACCCACAGCAGACCAACATACAAGAACCAGAAAGCCCTGCTGACACATGGAAATTTTCAGCAACTTTTCTCTTGTCATTGATGGAAGTTGCTATGGTAAATTCAATGTACAAGATAGATTTTGAATCCGTACAGAAATTTATTCATTATCCCTCCCCCACAACAACCCCCCCCGCGCATGCACGCACACGCACACAAATATCAACACAAGCATTTTGAATAGAAAGTTACTGGAACAACATAGATGCCTCATGATCTGGGATACTATTAGAATGGCCTCATAGTCATTTGGTTAATCTACAGTAAAGATGGCACGACTTTGCCAGACTCATAAATACGGTAAAAATAGATTTAAAGCTCAATAGACATCTGGCAGTTTCTCCAGTTTTTACCAAGTTCCATATTTAACAACTAGAAACTAGATATTATGACAGGAGAGAACAGAATTACTACTGTTGTTTCAAGGGTAATATTAGAGGTCTGCATCCAGAAATGCCTCAAGATGATTGCTTTCCTCCTTCCATGGGTGATTACTTGGGTTGAGTGGTGGCTGCTGTCCACAACCAATGGGAACCAAAATCAAATGAAGGGAACTTAATCTTACATGGGATGTAGCCGACCCAATACAGAGGACTCCAGCATCTGCTCCTTGGCTAGTAAAGTAGCAATCTGAATAGCACTTCGGACACCTGGTCTATAGCAAAGAGATAAATCTCAGACACATCATGAATATTATAAAGAGATCCTGTGAAATTAACATACATTGAAAAGGACCAACTCAATGAGAAATCTGATAAGCAAGAGCAATAGGACAGTGAGTACCAGGCACCGCTCCCACAGCTCCAAATGCCCCAGAAGCACCATCCATTATGCTGCCATCACATTCAACGTGACCATCCTCTGTCAAGTTGGACCCACGTCCCGCATTTGTGATAGGATCATCCTTCAAGTTAAAACAATTATAATTTTATTTTGCAAAGTTTTCATATGAGATGGTCTTAACAAATGAGTATGTCAATGACAATAATATCAATTATAGGAGACAGTCTTTGGTAACCTATCTTATTGTTCCTACATTGACAAAGATGAGACTGTTTCAAGGACAACATACTACATTGGCTCAGAGCCAATATTGTGAGTGCAGATTGGAATGTTAATTCTATTACAGTGCAACTCATCGTTAGTTTCACAGAATGAAGAGCGACCAAGGATCCGATTCTTTCTTGCCATGGTTAATACCATTACAGTGCAACTCATAATAAATTTTACAGAATGAAGGGTAACAAAGCATCCGATTCTTACTAGCCATGACTATTATATTTGAAAGAGATCTTTAACTCATCAAAGTAGCTACTTTCTGCTTCAAAATTATCCTTTATCTGTTTTTCACCCTCTTTGGCTTGGAAACAAGTAAATTCTTTTATCAACTCAGCTTTCATCCATTGCATCACAAGTAATTCCCCTCGCCACAGAATTCAATCTTTCGACAGGGAAACAAAAGATGAAATCTCGTGGAAAAGTATTCATTTTCACGCGAGGACTAAAAATGTGCCCTACCTCAAGCACTTGAACGGCAGCTGAAACAGCGTCCAGACATCCACCAGAACCCTACACCCGTGACGCCACACAAGAAATGAAACCGTTAATAAAAGCATCACCTCATCTCTAAGCGCCAAACGATGCAGCATCCAGGAAAACCACTGACCAAGGAACTTCAAATAGCTTAATCAATAGAGAAGACAGACCTTGCGGAGAAGAGAAGCGGCAGCGAGGCAGGCGCGTTTCATGGCGAGCCGGAGGGGCTTCTCGTTGGAAGGCGAGTGATAGCCAGCGCCGACGTGGACTGCGACGAAGAACCTACGCCCTTCGGCCGTCGCGTCGCCGTTGCCGTCGGTCGCCATGGATGGACTGCTAGTGCCGCTGGTGCTGCGTCTGTAATCGAAGACTCTGTTCTTGAAGAAGGCCGGGACCCGGAAAACTCCTATAATGCAAAGCCCAAGAACATGTGGCCCATACAACTGCCCATGACTTACATGCTTTAGGCTCGAAACGACAGTCGTTCGTTCCCTCATCATGAAAACCAAGAACACCCTTTTTTTTGCTATCTTCTAAATGTCGGTGAGCGACCGTTGTTACCAGAGACTACCATTGAGTTGTATACGAGATTCAATCTTACCTTGTTAATCAGCGAATTCGAGGTTAACGAAAGGCAAGTGTTTTGGAAATCGAAGACACAAGCTGGAGCAACGAAAATTCCGCAGATTGAAGCTCGAACTCGCCAAACATGACGATTGAATTCGTCGGATTAGAGCTACTGAGCATAAGATGTTTTGACTCTCACTTGCTTTCGTGATCTGTTTTCGCAAAGACACGAAGCAATGTGAGATGAGCCATGCCTTTGAACGAAACGAAGGAATCTATTTAGGAGAGTGTAGGATTTTATATTATGGATAAGAGATTTTATCCAGGTCCATACCACTCCACTCCCTAGTATTTTTGTGAAAATGAAGCAAATGGTCTATAAACTTTGACCTAATGTGCAATATAGTTTCTGAACTTTTAATTTGTTCAATGTGATCATCGAACTTTAGGCTAATGTGCAATGTCGTCCCTGAATTTTAAACTTGTTCGATATTGTCTCTAAACTTTTAGTATATGTGCAATTCAGTCCCTAAACTATATGAAAATGTTGAATATTATCGTTCTATCAATTCAAGTTCATAAACAACATTAAACATTTTCATATGGTTCGTGGACTATATTGAAAATAAACCAAAAGTTCAATGACCACATTAAATAAATTAAAAGTTCAGGAATGACATATTATACTGGGATAAAGTTTGGGGACTACGTTGAACAAATTAAAAGTTCAAGAGCGATGTTGCGCATTGAGCCAAACTTCAAGAACCATTTGTGCTATTTTCCTAGTATTTTTTTTTTTTGGGCTATACCCTACATATCTGACCTTATCTTATCTTAAACAGCTATCAAATCCAGAAAAGGCTTTTACTTGAATGATTAAATGCGGCCTTTGGTTCCAAACTATGAATCCCTTAGCATGCTGGAATAAATTACCACCCTGTTTTGTTCTCCTAGTGGAGAAAACAGCCCATCAATTCAATCTCTAACAATTGATAAAATGTTCTGGACTCTTGAAAGGGACGACAGAGTGGAAACGAAGGTAAGCGACTTTCATTTCCCTCGTGTCTATTTCATTTTTTCTTGATCATGTCATCTCCAAGTAAAGTGAATGATATGTTCCGGATTAATTCCAGCAAAAGGTTGTCAGTAAGTTCCCTCTGAACCAGCATGGTGACACCGAGAAGAGCAGGTCCAAAGCCATACGGATTGCTGCAAGCATTCTGGGTCATCCTTTCTTTTCTTGTTTTTCCTCCTCCACCGGAACGAGTCTGAAGTGAGAGCTCGCATGTGTGATCCACCGTCGTAAGTTTGCAAAAGTTTCTAATGCTTATTTTCGTTTTTTGCATTTATTGTGGTCTTAGATGTTGAAGCAATTGCTCTGCAAGGTGAACATAAGGATCCGACAGTTTTTATCCGCAACAGCATCGACTCAGTATGACGCTTTTGCTGAGGAAAAAAGTTCAGAGAATCTCAGAACCTGAGTGACAATTCCATGGATGAGAAGGCGATGCACCGGCAGAACCCGGTCATCGAATATGGGATATCGGCCAGACTATTTCTGATGATCTCGCAGACAGACAGGATAGCATTCATAGTACATTAGACTAGATTTTTTGTGATGTTAATGTTGCATTTTTGTACTCTTTTTTGAACCTCGATGGATCCTACAGCGCAATTGTTTTTAACTCGTCCTACTATTGATTGTAACATTCTTAACATTGGGCTTTGAATGAGCGACACTCCGAAATGAATGCCCCTCTCTGAAGCTAGGATCAGGAAGGTGATTTTAAATATTGCCAGCAAAAGGTGAAATGGAAACTTCACGCTTTCTAACTAAGCATCCATTGAACATGGCCAATATAGTTGCACAACTGAAGATCAACATTGTGATCTGAAAACCATAACTTGATCGTTCCGTCTCCCCAGTTGAGAAAATTAGACTTTCACACAGCTGAAAGACACAAAAACAAGACATTGAAAGTTTCCGGGTTGCCAAATGTGGAAAGAATTGGAGAATCTCTTCATCAGAACATCGAGAATTCACTTCTTATGTAGAAGAGACCTGAAGGACTGCCGTTGGGCAGGATTGCCAACCTCACTGGGCTTTTGGCACCTTCTTCCACGGTCAAAATGCCGCTGTTGTAGTTTATGTCGGTTTGGACAATGCCAGGACCTACAGAATTGATGCAGAAACTCGGATTTTTCCTTGCGAGGATCCTTGTGAAGGCATTCAGGGCTGCTTTTGAGATGGTGTTAGCGGAGAGAAACGTTGGCCAACCTTTGGCTTGTAATGACCCTTCCTTGAAGTCTCTCAGGAATTGGTTCAGGACCTCATCTATTCGCTCTTCGGTTAGGCTTTCAGCATTGCTTAATATGCCACTGGCCCATCCATTCCGAATGTTGTGAAACAAAAATAGACCAAACAGTATCTTCTCTGCGAAACTTCGGCCATCAAATGCTATGAATTGCGCTACCATTCTTAGCAAACCCGCCACTGACGGTTTATCCATGGAAATGTGGCACCATTACAATTGATTGCTTAGTAGATTAGACATTTTTGTTGGCCAGTAAATGATGTCCTGTGAATTTTAATTGTGGAAAATCGAGACTTTCGATGATTTTCTCGGACCCTAAGTGATGTGAAAAGCGCTCTTCAAGAAACCGGCAGTTCATACCTCTAGTTTTCCCATTAAGGAGGAAACATTCACAATTCTCGGTGCGTTGGATAAGTGCAGGAAGGGCATGAGTGCTTCGGCAGTTCTTTTAGCCCCATCGTAATTCGTCGCTGTACAATCCACAGCTAAATCATATGTTTTGGTCCTCAGTTTCGTCAAGTGGGTTCTCACTCCATTCTGCATCAGGAAGAAAAGATCCCTCATAAGTCGGCCAATGTCTGAGACAACAAATGAGGCTGACTAATATCCAATTTTGATGTCAAAACAAGAACATGAACTGTTTCTAGGACTACGTAGTCCTAAGTAGGCAAAAGTGTATTCTATTTTGCTAGTGCAGTGTACAATTTTTACATTTGTGCATTTTATGTAGCACTTTTCGTTGCTCATCCTAGAAGATAGGTCACTCAGGTTCGTTAACATTACTTACTGCATACAAAGCATCCGTATCTACCATGACTCCAACAATTCCCTGCATTATTCACATGTCTGAGACAACAAATGAGGCCAGCTAAGATGCCGGAACAAGAACATGAACTGTATCAAGGAGTACATAGTCCTAAGTAGAGAAAAGTGCAATCTATTTTGCTACTGTTGGGTACAGTTAGTGCATGTTAAGCAGCGGTTTTCTTTGCTCATCCTAGAAGATGCGTCAGTCAGGTTCATTAAGATTACTTACTGCAAACAAAGCATCGGTATCTACCATGACTTCAACAATCCCTGCATTATTCACCTGCGCTGACAATTCAGCTTTCTTATTATTCACTTGGTAGCGAACACATAAAAAATGCACAAAAGAATGTGTCGAACTATCTAAATTCTGAAAGTTCTCCACTACTCAAAGACAGATTGATGGTAAGGCTGACTTTGGGGAATACCGGGATGTCGAGTTTACCGAAATTTGCCCACTATTCAGAACCTGAGTGATAATTCCATGGAAAAGAAGGCGATGCACCGGCAGAACCCAGTCATCAAATACGAGATATCGCCTGGACAATTTCTGATGATCTCGCAGGCAGACAGGATAGCATTCACAGTACATTAGACTAGGTTTTGTGATGTTAATGTCGCTTTTGAATCTCAATGGATCCTACAGTGCGATTATTTTTAACTTGTCCTACTATTGTTCATTACGTTCTTATCATAGGGCATTGCATGGGTGACCTTCGAAATGAATTTGCCTCTCTGCATATGCGTGTTAGGAGCTGGGATGAGGAAAGCCATTTCAAATATTGCCAGCAAAAGGAATCACTCACGGGGCAAACGAAATGGAAACTTTGCGCATTCTAACTAAGAAACATGACTCACGGTTGCACAATTGGAAATCAACATTGTGATCTGAAAATCATAACTTGATCTGTCTTCCCAGTTGAGAAAATTAGACTTCCAGACAGCTGAAAGACACAAAAACAAGACATCGAAATTTTCCGAGTTGCCAAATGTGCAAAGAATTGGAGAATCTCTTCATCAGAACGTCGACAATTCACTTCTTATGTAGAAGAGACCTGAAGGGCTGCCGTTGGGCAGGAGTGCCAACCTCACTGGGCTTTTGGCACCTTCTTCCACAGTTAAAATGCCGCTGTTGTAGTTTATGTCAGTTTGGACAAAGCCAGGACATACAGAATTGATGCAGAAACTCGGATTTTTCCTTGCGAGGATCCTTGTGAAGGCATTCAGGGCTGCTTTTGAGATGGTGTTGGCGGAGAGAAACGTTGGCCATCCTTTGGCTTGTAATGATCCTTCCTTGAAGTCTCTCAGGAATTGGTTCAGGACCTCATCTATTCGCTCTTCCGTTAGACTTCCAGCATCGCTTAATACGCCATTGGCCCATTCATTCCGAATATTCTGAAACAAAAAATAGACCAAACAGTATCTTCTCAGCGAAACTTTGGTCATCAAATGCTATGAATCAATCAGCTGCGTCTTTCATTCTTAGCAAACCCGCTAGTATAAGGTGACATACTGACGGTTTATCCACGTAAATGTGGCACCATTACACATTGATTGCTTAGTAGATTAGACATTTTTCTTGGTCGGCAAATGATGTCCTGCAAACGTTCTTCATGGAAACGCAAGACTGTAGACAATTTTCTTGGACCCTACATGATGTAAAAAACGCTCTTCAAGAAACTGACAGTTCGTACCTCCAGTTTTCCCATGAAGGAGGAAACATTCACAATTCTTGGCGCGGTGGATAAGTGCAGGAAAGGCATGAGTGCTTCAGCAGTTCTTTTAGCACCGTAGTAATTCGTCGCTATACAATCCACAGCTAAATCATATGTTTCGGTCCTCAGTTTCGTCCAGTGGGTTCTCACTCCATTCTGCATCAGGAAGAAAAGATCCCTCATAAGTTGGCCAATGTCCAAGACAACAAATGAGGCTGACTAGTATCCAATTTCGATGCCAAAACAAGAACACGAACTGTTTCTAGGACTAAGTAGTCCTAAGTAGGCAAAAGTGTACTCTATTTTGCTACTGATGTGTACATTTTTTACATTTGTGCATGTTATGTAGCGCTTTTCTTTGCTCATCCTAGAAGACAGGTCACTCAGGTTCATTAAGATTACTTACTGCATACAAAGCATCGGTATCTACCTTGACTCCAACAATCCCTGCATTATTTACCTGCACTGACAATTCAGCCTTCTTATTATTCACTCGGTAGCAAATGCATAGCCAATGCACAAAAGAATGGGTCGAACTATCTAAATTCTGAAGATTCTCCCCTACTCAAAGACATCGATGTTAAGGCCAAATTTGGGGCATACCAGGATGTCGAGTTTACCGAAATTTGTCCCGATGAAATCGGCCAAAGCAGTTACGCTAGCTGGGTGTGCGACATCAAGCTGATGAAAAAGCACCAGCTTAGACAACGAGCCATCAAATTCCTTCAGCTTATCCAAAGCCTCGAGACCCCTTTTCTCATCTCTGGCTGTTAAAATCACTCTGACCCCAATAGCAGCTAGCTGCTTCACTGTCTCTAATCCAATCCCTTTGTTTGCTCCTGTCACAACCGCTAACCTGTAGCAGCAGGAGAAAAGCGAGTGATGGACATGTCGGGTT
The DNA here is from genome assembly GCA_019149425.1 of Psidium friedrichsthalianum. Lineage (NCBI taxonomy): Eukaryota > Viridiplantae > Streptophyta > Magnoliopsida > Myrtales > Myrtaceae > Psidium > Psidium friedrichsthalianum. The sequence goes on from JAGVVM010007627.1 coordinate 17,769, forward strand.
GAGCTTGAAGCAGAGTCATGACTCGTGCCGTATGACCAACTAAGCAAGTGAAAGGGCTATGCGAGCAAGTCGAATTACCTTCTTGATGTATCTTCCATTGATGATGAGAGGTTGGGTTGCAGAACTAGGCAAGGAAATGGAGTTTTCAGTTGAATCCCAAACTGGAAACTTTGCGTAAATGTGGTTATATGATTTTGTCCTAACTACTTATCATGAGCTCTCGGTCACAGGCCATCAGAAAAATGCACATCTCTTGTTTGTGTCCCCGTTCCAAATAGCACAAAAAAGGAAACAGAGAGTTCAGTGTATATTTTCCTTTTTCTTTTGCCAAGATTAGGTTGTGTGTTCTGACTATATTTGGAAAAATATGAGGCATATATTGCCAAGCAATCACGAGGATGCATTGGTCAAAAATGGTAGATTATCTTTCAAAACAGGGAAGATGTGAGGTTGTGCCACGAGTCCTTGGATATGACTTGGGCACAAAGCCGTTCTATCTGCCCTCTCTGTCATTCGGACGGTTCTGTTGTTGCCCTTAAATCCAAGTTTTGTTCGTTGGGAAAATTATTTTCCTTTTACGGGAAGCAAAGTGCATTTCTATTCTAGAATTATCTTACTAATATAGTAGAAGATAATCGTTTCGCGACGGCGGACCAGCAACTTTATCTGTGGTATTCCATGTCAATTCGTTGGGGCTCCGACCAAAGTTTGCCAAGAATCCACTGTGGTAGCATCAAGCTCAATAGGTAGCCTTCCTAGCTCTTGATAATGTTCCAGCAAAGAAATGGGGAAAAGAATACATTTCTCTTCAAGCTAGCTTATCCAAAGATTTCTTCACTTTTATGAAGAATACAGTGCATTGGAAAACTGAAATTCTCATCATCTAGTATTCCCCGGTCGTTTTCCTTTTTAAATGCTCCTCCTCTTCCATGCACTCTTCTTGAATTTTGCAGCTTTATGACGACCATACTTCTCTCTGCCAAATGAGAAAGAGGGAACCAAGAAAAATGAAGATTTTGCTGTAAAAGAGCTGTACAATCAGGGACCCAAGAGGGTGGAGGAACTCTGATGGGCCCATCTGCAGATCCCAAGTATCAGCTCCCAGATTTCATTTTTGTTTTTTCAGGCCTTTACCTAAGGATGGACCCACCATTTCCATGGTTGATTTTCTCCAAAATCCTTTCTTGGAGTGCAAAACTGAACGTGTCAAAAGACCCACCACAGATTGAACAGGCCCATCACTTTGTGCCTGTGACTTGGGTACAGAGAGGCCAGCTCTGCACCAGGAAAGCCGTTTTTTTTTTTCTCTTTTGGACAGACCAGCAAAGCAGTTCACTGGCCCTTCTTCGCCTCGGTGGAAATGGTCCAACATTGTACCTTTCTCATCTTCCATCCTCCTCCTTGCAAAGGGAGACAAAAAATCTGTGCACCGCTTCAAAACTTTCTTGTGGTTGCACATCTTTTATGGTTGCATACATACTTCTCAGCCATATTGTGGAAGTGTGCGGCAAGACACTCTATTAGGTAAAATATCACATGCTACTCACGATAAAAAAGCGATCAACTATCCCATGCACGCGTTAGTTTGAGCTATGAGATTTGATAGAGATTTTCAAATGGATTTTTCTGAATCTAGAAAAGGGTATTATCCAACAGCAGTTTGGCAATGAGTGATTCCTAAAATTTTCTACTACCTTGTTTGATGAAGTGACAGATTGCTTTTGTAACGAGTTATGAATGGATGGTACCCATGCTGGTTGTCACTCGTCAATTGCGGAATCATGTATGTAACGTTCTTCTTTTCATTTTCACACCACACAATTTGGTATTTTATGCATCACTCTAATGATTGTTTGAGGAAACCGGAAGCTTTGATATTGTCGTTACTGTTTTAGCAGAAAATCATATAAGCGATCAAGAGACTCGCTTTCGAATATTCTAAACCGAGGCTCACTTTTCTTAGTAACTTTCTTGTTTTAGCTGGGAAATTGTCCAAATTCCAAAAAGCCCTAAACCTATTGTACAACGGCCAATTCAATTGTAAATATTTTAATTATGTCAATTCAATCTTAAATCTATTGTACAATGACCAATTCAGTTCTAAGCTTGATATTCTAGTACGCCTCGAGAACTCATGATACTAGCCTTGTCGCTTTTTTTTTTCAAAACAAAAATGACAGTGTTACATCTCCAACATCTATTCAGGGTTGATGATGTATGACAGATAACATTAGTGAAGTACAATCAAAATCTCATGATACTATTAATGCTGGTGGCAAACACATTGGAAAGCAACTATCACTTTTCTTAGTAACTTATATGATTATAGTTACGTCAAAAATTAAACCAAGCGAAACCTCAAAGCCAAACAAGGCAGTTTTTTGGTTACAATCTAGTGATTGACTTCATGGTTTGCATGTCTCTTGCTTAGATTTGACGCTTGCGCACCTTGAATCTTATAGTTATTTGAGCAATTACAACTTTTAGACATGATTTTTATTTGAAAGCAGAAATCAATACAAAGACAACATATTGCAAATGTCTACATTCCCTCAGTTGAAAACGAAACATCTTCAATTAAAATTAGGAATCACAAATTTTTCGCCATTTGGAAGACGATAATCATCGTCTTCATACGAAAGGAAGGACGATTCTTTCGTCCCTTGAAAGAATCGGCCAGATGGACCGTCATCAGGTAGCAAGGACAGACTCACAGGACCCTCCGCGCCCTCTTCCGGAGTTGAGAAACCGGTCTGGTGCAATATATCTGTCTTAACGAATCCAGGGCAGACGCAATTTGCACGAAACTTGGGGTACTTGGCTGCTAAAATCCTCGTGTAAGCGTTTAACGCCGCTTTAGAAACTATATAAGCAGAATGAGAAGCTGGCCAGCCTTTGGTCCCCAGAGAACCTTGCCTAAAATCTTTTAGAAACTCCTTCAATACCTCGTCCACCTTGTCTTCCGTGAGGCATTTAGCATCGCTGAAGACGTTCTTAGCCCAGCCATCCGGGAAAAACTGATCACAAGGTTAGAAAGATGATTGAAAAGTTATTCATTCTCTCGGGAAACTGGTCATGTAATTCAATTTCAAGAAAAGACCTCGAAGTGACATCTTTGTATTCTCTTGCAAAAATGGGTTTTGCGTTCGATGTGATAACTCAAGAGTTGATTTCCTTTCTATGGTTACTGGGAACTAACTCTAGAATAGTGTGCTTCAACACTTCTTACCGCGAGCTTCCCGGCGCCAGAGGAAACATTGACAATCCTTGGCGAGTCAGATAGGTGGAGGAGGCCAATGAGTGCATCAACCATCCTTTTGGCACCGTAATAGTTGATGTTAATGCACTCTTCAGTTAGCTCGTATGTCGTCGTTGAGATTTCACTCCACTTAATTTGCTCCTGCATCATTCCACAGAGAATGTTAGGAAGGACAATCAGAGGTCACAGAATTGCCATGGTCCATCACGGAATACGCATCTTAAAATTCCAGGAGCTCATCATGTCATCTTACAGAAGGAGTTCGCTGTAAGAAATCAGATCAAGGTACATCGTGTTGGATCACAATGCTAGTTCAAACCGGCTGGTTCTTGAATGCTTTTTCTTTTTGCGACTTTTAGTCTTAACCCGGTAAAACTTAATAAGACAGTGAAAGGGTCAAAACTTCAGTCTGAATCCGCGCCATGCTCTTATGAAAGAATCCCTTTCAATCACTCCACAGGACTGAATAGATGACAGCAACGTCACACAGCTCAACGACCTTGAAGTGGATAACTAGCACCCCTTCAGTGATCGAGCCAATTAATGGTTCGATTAAGTTTCTGTCTGAACACCATGATCAGAGAAAGGAAAACCATACCTTTCCCATGCTGGCTGCTCTTAAAGCATCAGCATCCACAATGCATCCCAATACACCAGCATTGTTCACCTGAAAAAGAAATTTTATCATCACTATAAAAGCACAAGGCCACACGCAAAGCAGAGCGCAAAAAGTGCTAGAAGACAAACTTTTGCCCTATTTTATTCTGATGAGTCAGCATTCAAATGTGGCGATCAAAAATCAATCTTAAACTGACTAGACTGAAGGTTAAGAAATGAGGTGAAATATTGTCATCTGCATATACGCGACGCAATGTATCCTATTGTCATATGCATGGATCGAAACAATATGTTCTATAAAGTACGTAGAGAAAGCACAGTGTGGTGATTTTGAGTACTGTGCCTCAGATTTTATGAACATGTGGAATTCTCTTACATGTCAAATTGAACACCAAAATTCCCCTAGTCAATCACATTACTCTTTAGTAAAACAAATGTGCCTCGAATAGATAAGGGAATTCGAACATATTCCTGGTATAGTATGGTGGTGATGTCCAAATTAGAGATGTGGGTTGGCCTCATAGTCCCACTAGTCACAGCCTGTGACAGCATCCCAAACACTTAACCTCATATATCAATCTATACCACAATCCCAGGTACATCAAGATTTCTCTTAGTAGTATGATAAAGGGTTCATGGTACTACAGTAAGATTATCTGCAATACATCATCAACTCTGCATAGATGTTGGGGATGCAACACCCTGTATCTCTGTTGCTCTAAAAGAAATGCCGAGCCAGTATTATGAGTCCTAGGGGACCTACCAGAATATCGAGCTTTCCAAACTGGCGCTTAACAAAGTCCGCAAGAGATAAAACGCTGCAGGATCGGAGACATCGAGCTGGTGGAAGAAGACATGGTCAGAGAGGCCAGGCTCTAGTTTGAGCTTGTCCACAGCTTCAAGTCCTCTCTTCTCATCTCTTGCAGTCAATACCACCACAATCCCCTTGGAAGCCAAGAGCTTGCATATGGCAAATCCAATGCCTTTGTTTGATCCTGTAACAACTGCATACCTGCAAAAAAGAAGAAGAAAAAGAAGAAAAGGAATACACTGAAAATGGGAAAAAAAATTTGGAAGGAATTAAACGAAAAAGGAAAAGGTTTGAGGGTTGCTGGGTGTATTACCTCTGAGATTTGGAGTCGGCCATTGAACTTGAAATGGATATGGAAATGGGTTGAATAAGATGGGAATTTATAAGGGGAAAAGGCAGTGATTGTGAGGTGACAGAAAATCATCATCGATTTCTTTTGATTGATGATTAACCTAAAATCTTATACAAAAGCAGAGATACAGCTAACCTATACATATAAGAAGTATGTTGGAATAGGACCCCGCAGGAAGGAGGAAAAGGATCAGCCGCTTCTCTGCCTGCCTAAATTGAAGAGATCGATCGAAGATAGCCTGTCCTTTTCCGGAGAATGACTTATCGACCTTTAACAACATTATTTGACTGAAAAAAAAAAATTGTCTGAAACTCAATAGAAGGAGTCTACGGGAAGGCAGGCTAATACCTCCGCATTACCACATTTTACTCCAGCAAATACATATTTATTGCTTGTATCACTTATATATATATATATATATATATATATTAGGGGTGGAAACACTTGAAATAATTTTTTTTTTTGAAAACTTGAAATAATTAATCAATAAAAAAATATTTTCGTTTGACGAAATAACTCATGTCTAACATTTTTCATGAAGGATGAAAAATATTTTTCACTCATTTATTTTTGTAAACTACACAAAAGATCATTTTAATAAAAAATTTTCTAAGTCAAGAAATAAATGGAGCATTTTAAGTCTACTAATTGGATTTCCCTCCTCCTTCCTCTCTCTCCTCTCTCCCTCTCCCCCCTCTTCACTCTTTTTATCTCTCTACTTCTTTGTCTCTCATTTTCAAGATTTCTACTTGATTTCGAGCTGATTCAAGCATTGAATATTGAAAACATTTTGTGGGAGTTCAAGGCTTTTTTACCTTGCTTGGATTATCTTTCCTTTTCTCTCCACTCTGTTTTGGGAGTTTGCAAGTGAGAATAATTTTCTATAGCTAATCTTGGATGGATATGGAAACTAGTTCAGCCATTTTGTTCAGTTGATAGTTACCGATGAAGATGTTTTGTAACAAAGTTCCACAACTCTTCGAGATTATGCCGCTCTCCTCTCCTTGTTTAGATTTAGGTGTAGATACAGGGATTCACTCTCATGGACTAGATTTAGATGCAGATCTGGAGCTTCTTACAGGTATTTGATTTGTTCTTTTCAACATAATGATGTCGATGTTATTGCCTCGACGAGGATAATGGGGACGTCGAACATAGACGCATATCGCAAGCCATTGCAAATGAGGTGGGGTTTCTTGTTGCGTGCTCATCACTAAATCTAGTGATTGGTTATCGATCTTTTATGATGGCATATCTATTCTTGAAGGATGGGTGTACTTCTAGCTACAAATGTGCCTTTGTCATTTGCTTTTCTGATGTTTGCTTCTTCTTCCCTTTTTTTTTTATAGTTATTTGAGAGTTGTTAGGCTTGAAAGTATTCTATATACCTCTCAAGTATTATCCTGATTAATTAGTAACTTTTCTATTTTAGCTATGTCTAAAGTATGGCCACGTAAACCACGAAAACTAGATAGGGGGCTTTTTTAGTACAATCTAATAATGATCAATGATTTTCATGTCTCTTGTTGAGTTTGATACTTACATATCTCAATCTTATAGTTGATATGTAAACCCAAATTTTGAGGCACGGTTTTTTTATTTCATAGTAGAAATCATATGGTTTTTTTTTGTCCATTCTATCTCTAACTCTCCTCTCTGTCTGACTTTTGCTCTACCTCTTTGCAAAACGCGGGAGCTGAATCTCACACCTATGACATTAGCATCCCCACCCTCCCAATCCCTTTACCAGTAGGGCCGCATAACTACTGGCGAGTAGAAATCATATGTTATTGATTTATAACATCATAATATATTTTTGAAGTTGAAAAAAAATCATGGTTTATTGCGATCTTGATATATGCACGATTTTTTTTTTATTATGTTTCGGGTACTATCTATGTAAAAGGACCTTAATATGATAAGTGAAAAGATTCAAAATAGCTGGAAGAACCTACACGAACAAGTCTAGAAGATGGGGTTAAAAAGATTGGAGGTACCGAGGTGAACCGAACATATTCGAAGTGCCTAATGAGAGCAATTGGATATAATCAGGAAGTCTAATATAATCGAAATTTGATATTAGCAAACTTAACAAAAGCAGGAGTTTGACATTAGCGAAAACCCAATACCACCAGAGCTATTGGTATAACAGGGACTACTTATTGAAAAACCTCCTCTAGTAAATTTTGTTATTGACAAAATTATCCTTAGTCTACTTGAATCTAGAAATATATTGTAGTATTTTAGTTCTAGGTGATAAAACGTGAGAAAAAAAAAATTATACTGACCTTTAGTTGGATAATTAGACTAAAGGCAAGAGTATTAGATTCATAAGACTTTGAATGAGATGTGATTTGAATGCTTAGTATAAGGGAGAAGTTCCCACCAATGGAATGGATTCTTCTGCTTCTTGTATCTTAACTGGATAGTGACCGTCATTTGATGGTGTCCAAGCTATGGACAGAGAAGAGAAGAAGAAGGACGAGAAGGAAGGATGAAGACCAGACAGAAAATCCAGGAGAGGAATGAGTAACTTTGTATGAGGTTACTAATGCTATGGATGATGATATTCGGGGAGCTTACTGATCAAATTTAGGAGCTCACTAATCAGATTGCTTGGGGAACCTGACACTAAAGCACAGTTTCATGAAGGACATATTCTAAAGATCCGCAAGGGAGGACCTTACCATAGAAAATAAGGAGGCAACATCAAGACACTAACTGTCACAACTATGCCATTCGACCAGAGTATCCCACTGGTCCAAATTGGTTGGGTTATCAAATCCTAAACCAAAATCATAATATTAGTCCAATAAACTAAAAAAGAGAAATGATACACGAATTTTCCTAGGCTCACTCTTTTCGTGCTAACGATAAA
>JAGVVM010007628.1:0-13082 GCA_019149425.1 Psidium friedrichsthalianum
CGTCCCCGGTTAGTGATTTCCAACCGTGGAACTTAACCGAAATGATTTTCAAGATTCATGACTAAATTGGGTCGAGAGATTTACTTAAAAAAAAAGACCAAATGTGTACTTTTGTGGTGTACAGCTTGTGTGTGTTTTAGTGACTTTTTATGATTTCTATATCGGAGAAAACCTACGAGCTACGCAACTTTGCTGCCTTGTTGTCATGCGTTGGGGACCTTGCATTGTCCCATCTCTTTTTTCCGAAAACCTTGCATATGTTTGACCTTGCATTGTACCTTGCAGTTGTGACCTCACTTGATCTGTTGTAAATACACAATTTATTGGTGGTAAGAAGGATTAGATTTAGAGCGGGTTTTCCTAATGGTATCCCAAGACTTCAACGTGATGCTACTAGTGACAGCAACTAAATTAAAAAAACGCCAATGCCGAGAACAGGAAACAATACAGTACGTCTAACTCGCATGAGCTCACTGTCGAGACCGCCACAGGATTTGCCAAGTTAATGATGTGAAAAGTTCCTAGCCTAAGAGCGGCTTAAATACGTATTTGCGTCATCGAACTTGATTCAATATCATAAACCTTCTGTCAAGTAGGGCGCCCAACGAAAATCTGGCCATGTGATGAAGTTAACATCGTTAAAAAACGTTGATCGCGTTTTAAATGTCCAAATTTGCGTCTAACATGACCAATCAAAGCCTAGATGCTTCCTCCGTTGTCCATTGCCGTGGGGCATATGCGACGAAACGAGTCGTATTTTTTTTACCTTTTTTTTTCTTTCTCTCCGATCTTTCTTCTTCTACCTTCCTATGACGCGGTCGCCAGTAGCTGAGAGCTGAGGGTTCCCCACACTACCTCCGTCACTTGACAGAGCAACACGGCAACTGAACGCTGAAGCTCAAAGAAAGGCGAGACGACACATCGAGAGTAGGTCCCGAGGTCGAGCGCAAGTGGTGATGGCGGCAATCCACAACGATCGCACGGCGCTGTTCACTTGCGAAATAGATTACCTGTTAGCGAAATTCAAAACAATTCGGAGAAAAAACAGATAGAAAACATGGAATATTACCCATCTCACAATGGACTGCCCAAAACGCAGCTTGTGCAGAACCATTCAATCCCGACCCCAAGCGGCTTGCGTAGAACATATTATCCACGCCCGCCCATTTGAAGTGGACACAGGATTATTACCCTTCAACTTCTTTGAAAGTACCAATTTCCACTACAAAAATAGAGTTTTTTCAGGATTCACCATTCATAATTTAATACGCCGACGCGAGGTAATTTAACAGCTCCGTAAGCTCGGGCACTATTTGACTTTACCGAACTGTCATGGAAATCGCTTAAACTTAGGAATATATCACTGTAACAACACCCTCAGTAAAATGCGGCCTACCCACATGTATTTGGGGAAGTTCTCGGTATTAACCGTTTGATGATTTGATATCATTGCATAAACTAGAGTGCTCTCTAATTCACAACTCTAATTGCTTCAATGATCATATGGTATCAGAGGCCCAGGAAAATAAAATGGATGTTTTTCCTTACACTTGTGGCCGCTATCCCCGGGCTTGAGAGACAGATGTGACAAAAGGCAAAATTTTTCAGATGCCAAGGGCCGAAACCGGAGCAAATTTGACAAATATGACTTAGTAATTGCCGACTATCGAACTGATGCGCTCGTGCTACATGAACTGAAGAGTTTCACATAGTATAGATAGAGAGAATTGCGTTTGGATTAGCTCATGGCCAAGACGAACCTATAAATCCGTCAAGCTTGCTCCCTGGGGCCATGGGGTTTTGGGCATTCATTGGCATGCCGCCTATGCTTTCTTCCGTTTTTCTATCTCTTATAAACGGGTCTTTTAGAAACGGGTCTCCAATCTTTGTCCATCTCTACAGCTTTATTCCACCGCTCTTTAATGTGTTTTGAAGCTTCCCATGTTGATTGTCTCCGGAATCTGCTCAGTAGACACAGGCCAAGTCCAAATAGAGAGTCCCCGTGTATTTCTTTCTCTCCCCTCCCAACTAGGCACTTAAAGCATTGCAAGGCGTCTTTTTTTTTCCCCCCAATACAACCAAATGGGAATAGCCCTGAAGAAGGAATAATGCAAAGGAAATGGTCTCACCTCTGCTCGCATGTCAACCGATGAAGGGCTGTGTTGTCTCTGCAAGACAAGCAACAGTAAACTCATCGACTCGTCGCGAGTGATGAAAATAGCGACTCCTGTGATGTCTATAGTACATGAAGTAAAGGTGTAGATACAATAAATATACCTTGTTTAATTCTTCTGAAATTTGAACCCTGAGTATTGTAAAACAAAGCATAGACTTCAGCACAAGAAATAACCCTTGAAAGATTATAGAGCAAGTGAACTCAAACCGGAAAAATAATAAGAAGAAGAAAAACAACCTTTTTCCCAGGAGGACCACCTCCACCTAAAGGTTTGTATACCCTTATGAAATATATACTCGCTATCAACGACTCCTACCTTCTTCGTACGGTCTCCCTGTACCACAAATTACAACAATGCAGAAATTTATACATGACATTGCAGGTCGCACCAAAATGGAGCCCAATAAAGTCAAATCCACTTCCCTATAATTGGAACTTAAATACAATGGATCACACACCAGCAACATTGACCTCACGATGAAAGGAAATATGGGAGGACATATTAGAGCCTGTATACTTTCAACACTTAATCCAACAGGGGTATAGAAGCTGACTCGACACAATACAGGTTGTTCCAAACATATTGTAGAGATTACATCAGAGGCAAAAAAATTTTATGCTCAAGGTTTAAAAGAAGAACTCAACACAAACACCTGAAAGAAATTTCATGTCCAATAACAAGAAATGTTTTTCAGACAATGATATGTTTGTAAGCCCCCACCGATCTGACTCTACCCATTGATCAGGTCACTACATCTTGACTTGGTGGCTGATCAGAACTTAATTTTCGAAAGGAAAAGGTTTCATGTTGCATGTTAACATTCTCAAGATGGGGAACCCAGGGAAAAGTTGCGAAAATGCACAAAAATGATCAAAACGTCCAGAAGCAGCCAAATTTTTTTATCGTGAAATTTCAGCGAAGAAATAATATGCCCAATAAATAAGAATTAGTGCTTTCTTAATTCACTATTTATGTTCAAATTCAGGAAGAGTACCCTAACTGCTCTTCTCACCAATATCTCAGGACCCCTAACTAAGTTGTCAACCTTTGCATTAATAATTGAAAAAAAAAAAATAGAGAGTATTACCTGTGCACAATACCCGAGTTTAATATCCATTCCCCATCCATGGATTAGATCATTCTGGAAGAGAGTAATCAAAGAGTGATTAATGTGCTAGCAGCAAGTGAAAGAAACGGTTTGAACAAAGACCTTAAAATTTTAGCTTTCTATGCCAATGAAGAGACTTAGGAGTTCAAAGGATTATGTTACCATAATCACACATGCATCAAATTGTTGAAGACCAAAGGCAAAGATATAATCATATTCTGACACATTAATAACAAAAACAAAAGCAAACAAAACAGAACTAAGCTAAGTTCGTAGAAGAGTGATTCACTGTTACTGGAAAAAGGCATCAATAAAGAGGAAAGGAACAGTAAAGCATTTTGACCTAATAGGTCTTGAATGAGAACAGTTAAGAGAACCATGAATGTATGGTATAATGCCAGTCTGATTAAACAGAAATGCCAAGGATCCAGGTCACTTTCTCTTTATCAATTCAGGAATGGAGGGGTCAATCGACCACCTAGAAGAGATTGAAGCCTTACAGACCTAACTTGTGATAACAATCAAAGTTACATAAAAGCAAAACTCAAATATTACCATAAATGAACAGACTGCATAAGCAATGACATTTTGGGACAAAAAAATGCGTATTGTACATGAAAAGCTGCTAGCAAATTTGCAAAAAGGATCCGAGAATAGGACTTCGTTGAATGCCTCCTTCAAGGATGAATATTTGCGGATGAAGAATCAAGCTCCAGAATCAAGTGAAAGCTCTACTTCTTATACTGTTATGTCAGCAGTATTTTTCAAAAGGAGAAACTACCATTGAAACATTGACGTGCTTAAATAATTAAACATGACTTATGCTAATGAAGAAGGCGAGAAACATAATAATACCTGCAAAAGATGCCAAGTACAAAACCAAGCAGATCTTGAAAAAACTGGAGCCATTCCCTCCACAAATCTACAGTGAGCCAAAGAATGTGTATTACTGTTAAATTCCCAACAAATAATATATCAAGATATCACTCTGACTATCTCTTATTCACAGATAAACAACAAATTATGACATTGACAAAGAGACATTGTTCTACAAAGGATCCTATAAGAACACTTGTTTTACTACTGTGCAACAGAATTAGGCCTATGACATTATCCATCAAATCTGAAGTGAAAAGGAAAAGAACAAGGTAAAATAGATTAACTGTCATCCCAGGTGACACTTACCCGGTGCAGGGCGGCCCCCAACTGGTATTTGTGCACTTCGTGCTGCCTCTCACATCATATACCCTCCTGCATCATCCATTTGACATTAGTACCTCCAAAAATTCATGCCATAGTAATATAAGGACCTTAAATAATTACATCCCACTCACCTATGAACCTTCTTTGTTCTTGAACGAATTGTTATCCTGTGATGTATATCTGTCGAGTTTGGATGTAGAGCAGGCTGAGATATTTCCAAGCCTTCTGATTTCACTATTTTCAGGTACCTGGGAGCAGCCCAATAAAAAAATCGCAAATCATTTGGGACCATGAGCTAACAAAACAGAGGGAAAAGGCCATATTGGAACTAGAGAACCTTGAGAAACAGATTAGAAAGGGGAGAGAAAATTCCATATCTTTTCGTGGAACCCACAGAAAACAAGAAAGCTTAGGTGGTTTTAACAAACTAAAGATTCCAAAAGATTATACAACTACAAGGGCACACTTACAAAGTAAAATAAATTACAGAGAAGTTTGCGTGGAAAAAAAAAACAAGAATAGCATGTTCAGAGCAAACATATCGGAGATAGCATATGGATAACAATTGCTGGGACATGATGTTAAACTATGCTCTATTACCTCCATGGATGGAAGTTTTCCACACCTAAATCTTCATCCCAGAGAAATATGTAATCATATACTGAGACAATGCTGGGATGTAGAAAACGCTTTGCAAACCACCTGCAATGGAAAGTTCGATTGGAATGTGAGTCTGAGACACAAAGTTTTGCCTGAGACCTAGCATAGCATATGTTGCTTGAGAATCACACAAGAAGACGTCGAGAGCAACTCATAAGTTCAAAGAAAAGACAAGACAATGGACAACATTATCATCTCAAACAACATGCAGCTAGCCAAGAAAAAGAAGAAAGGACTCAGCTCAGACAAATTAAAGGCAGTTGTTCTCTCTTGAATCTTTTCAAAACTATTTCCAGAAATAAGACTTTTGCCAAGTGAGTTGTAAACTTATAGTCCAATGGCAAGATAAGCTTGCTATAAGACTCTGCAGTTAAATTAACAAAGTTCACTTAGTTTCTGAACCTATGGACATTGCTTAAACTACACACTGCACCAGCTTTCCCTTCACAAAGTGCACTAGCTCCCGAGTTTTTAAACTCAACTCACAGAGCATATTCCTAATAAGCAATCTCAAACTCAAAGCGCTGAACGTGAGACTCACCATTTCGTTTGGTTTCGAGCAACTACATGAATGGCATTGTTACTCCAGCCAAGATTGCCCCAATCATCAACTTTGCCATCATAATGGAATAGCATGACTGTGAAATTGTCTGGAAGAAACTGAATTCAAGAAAATTAGGCAGTGAATCTCACCTCAACCATAGCCAATCTTAAATCATAAGCTTAAAAGTATTACCTTTTGGACAATAGCATTGACATTATGCTTTTGCTTGATCCCAACAGGCATTGCCAGTAAGTTACGGTAGCTGGGAATATCAACCTCATTGCCAGAGACATCAACCTAAAAGCCAAAGGAATAATGATTTGATGTCCCTTGATGGTAAGCCCGAATGCACCCCTAGTATCTCAGTATCTCTACATGTATCATATCAGATTTCACCAAGTCTGACCTTTGACCTTGAACTACTTGTTGACCATAACGGTCTCAACTCCAAATCTGATCTTGGTTGTATGATGCCGCGTGGAAGACTGCCTAGTCTCCTGGAAAGACCCTGAGATTCCTGAAGGAAACAAAAAGGGACAACAAAAAAGCCTTATCAAAAGCATCATAAAAAGACATCATCCAGCCTTTAAAGCATCATGAACTTCAGCAGCAACACTAATTCAATTCCATAGGCAATAAATGATCAAAAGTGAATAATGTCAGGTAGAACTTGTACCTTTAGTGTGTCAAAAGGGTGTAAATTAATTTCCATCTGATAAAACAAAGGAGGAAAAAAAAAAGGATTAGCTCACTAAGATGCGTTGAATAAATCATAACTTCAATTTCACAGGTAATGTTGGAAGGTCTAGAGATGATACAGCAACAACATAATCAGATGAAATTAATACTGGCAAGTGGTGAAGCCAGCAACCAAGGAAGAGGCAAATTTCAATGAATTTTTTCAAGACATTACATGCTACTATTTTCTATTACTTTATCTTATCTCTCAAGCCACATCAGTGCTGTAGCCTAACTATTAGGCAGACTTAAAGATCCTTAAAAGCCAAGGAATAATGATTGATGTCCCTTGTTGCCCTGCTAATTTTCATAGCTTATATTTTGTAAACTCCAAATACTGATAGAGTGAACTCACCTCTGTCTGACGGTACTGATATTTTGTCGTCCTATATACAATAAACAACATCCCTAGACAGATGATTCCCATAAACGGTAGCGGTTTCATCTTGAACCCACATCCCTACAGCAAACCATGTTAAGAACTTTGAGAATGACAATCAAACTTATAAACGTGAAAAACCATTCAAAGCCTTCCAAGCATGAACAGTAAATAAAGATCAAACTCACCCCATCAAAGGACGCATTCTTTTTCCTCAAGAGAAGTTTCCATGATTTGAACGGCTTCATAGACAACAGATGCTTCTACTTTCTCTCATAACAAAGTGTCCACTGAGGCAAAACAAATATACTCAAATCAGAAATCATTCCAAACAAGTTTTCAACCTAAGAAAACCAAGACAGTGTTTATCACCAAACTAGTGTTCTCGAAGGGGGTAAATTAACAAATTTGTCACATTCTCCTCTGCAAATAATCAGCTGAGAAATACTGATAGGAAAGCTAGAAATCTGCCAAATTTTACAACTGAAAGTATAAGACACAAATCATGACCCAACAAAGATTTCTCCAACCCACTAATAGAACTTCCAACGAATTTGGGCATAGCATGATATATTTGTATGTGAAAACACAAAAAGCCCAGTGCAACTCACATGCTTGAACGATTTGAGATAAAGAAGATGTCTCAATGCCAAAAAGAAAAAAAGTTGCTCTGACAACTGGAGAGCAAAAAAATGCCAGACACGACCGAAATTATATACGGGCATCGAAGATACGCTTCAGATTTGCAAATCCAAACCCCACAGGGCACAACAAGACATGCAAATCTGGCACCGAAATTAAGAATCTTCTCAATATCTAATTATGAACAATCCCCACTAAAAAGAAAAATTTTTAAAGACAAACAAGCAAACATTGCGACTAATTGATTCGATTCCTTGCTATACGAGGAATAAAAACAGGAACACGCAGCAAGTTCCGTGTACTTCGATTAAAGATCTGATCGTTGCCCACAAACACTAATGGAGACAACACTCATAGAACTCAGAACAAATCACAAAAACTTAAGGACGGCCAAACACAGTACAAAAAGCTTCACAACTCTCCGCGTGCAAGTATCGCGACCAAGTTCTTTTATTTTCTCCTCCTTCCAAGAGCCCCAAGAACTTCGGATCTCAAAGAAATCTCTAAATCCACCGAAACGCAGAAAACAGACGAACCCAGAACAACTCTCGATACCGGAAAGCATCCGCCCCGAAATCCATGGCGTTTCCTACTCCCTCTTTTTTGTTTTTTTTCCCTCTCAAGGTTATTTGATGAAGCTCGACACCATCGGGAGTGTCAGGAAATCAAATCACCAACCTGTCGGAGGCCCGCGAAACGAAGACGCGATCACGAGGTGGCCGAAGCGATTCGAGCTCGCAGCCGAACGGGGGTTGGCGGGGAGGCGCCAATCAGTCTCTCGGCGCGAGGGTCAGGATCGAATCCTCCCGGGGATTCGACGAAGGGCAACAGCCAAGGAACGCGAGCGATATACCGAGCGAGCGAAACCAGAGAGAGGAGAGAGAGATAGACAAGAGACGAGAGAGAACGGGAAAGCCCAGCTTTTAAGGGTCGACGGGAAGACTCAGACAAAAGACAGAGAAGGAAAAAAAAGCTGCATGCGACTGCGATTTCGAAAATGGTAAATCCTCCGACGAGCAACAACAGGAGCGTCTCTCTCTCTTCTCTTTCGTGTCATCTGCCCGGAGGTTGTCCCGGGTCGATGGTTCACCCAACAGCTGTTAGAATTCGCGTTTCTCTTATATTAAGTTTTTATTATTTATTTATTTATTTTACCTTTTCTTTCTTTTTCTACGAGGAATTGGTCGGGGGATTCCAACCTTAAAAAGAAAATATTAAATTAAAATTTAGAAACGGAAAAAAAAAAAAAAAAGAATTGAGTTTGCGTGGTGCCAGGCACGCATGGCCACACTTTTGCTCCACAAATTTATAGCCAAAATTGATTTTTCTACTTCGAGGAAAGTAAATTTTCTTTAACTTCTTCAAGTGGTTTTAAAATTATTTCTAGAGTAAAAAAAATATTTTGAAAGTAGAAAAATGAAATTACATAATCAGACGAATTTTTTGTTCTAAAAGTTACGTTACCAAACGGATTTCTGCTTCGTACGCACACTTGAGAACAGAAATTCTACTCCAGAAATGTTATCATGCGTGCTCAACTATACTCTCATAGTTACATTCGTTTTTTTTTCCTCTCCTGCTATATGAATTTCATTTAAGATTAATTCTTAATGGTTTGATTTTTTTTCCTTCTTAAAAAAAGAAGAAGATTCGAACGACGGATAGAAGAGGAGAGCCTAAATAGGATATGAAAGATTCGGGGTGTTTAAATTTTTAGTAGGATTATCCCAGGGCAACGAAAAATGAGCAATATTATCCTCTCGAGGAAAATTCGAACAATTTTGTTGGCCGATTGACTTTGTCAATCTCAGGATTTTGTTTTGGCATGGGAAAAGACTAAAGAAATTTAAATCGTAGAAAATACGAAAGGGATGATGGGGCCCGCCATCTCCCTCTCTTTAAGTTTGGCTGTCCACTGCTTTTAAATAACAATTTAAAAAAATTAAAAATACTTGTATAATCTTGATAATCTTTATGGCAACTTTAGATTAGCATCCCCTTTAATCGAATATTGCTGGTGGATTGAGATTGAGGGATATGTAGCAACCCAACCAAATGAGAAACAAAATCCAATCCTACCATCCTAATTCTTCTAGATATTCAACAATCAACCGAAGGAAAAATCCAACCGACCCGTGAAAAAATCTAAGCGAAATAAAATGTATAACAAAATGAAACTTTGAATATCGATGGAAACCCTAAATTATGCTCGCTGTGACATTAGCACCCGTACTTTTATGTATCGCCAGAGCCCTAAATCCGCACTAGTGTGACAAAATACCCTCTCTAACATAACAAAAATCATAAAATTTTATAAAAAAAATGTTACAAAATTTTTTCATATCGTCGATAGCCAAATTTGTATTGGAGGCTTTTGTGACGCCAAAAAAAAAAGTATGGGGTATCGATGTCACAACGGGCATAATTTACAATGTTTTGCGAAATGAAAAGGAATCCCGCGGTATTATTGTCGAAATGGGCACAGTTAAGTATTCTTAGCGGTATTAACCCTAACCAAGTAATGATAAATAAGCATCCATTAAAATCAAACGATCCATGCATTCAACCCTCTCTTTTTCCTAGTTTGAGAGAAGCAATCCAAGATTCGCTTGTACAAAAAGAATAAGAAGGGGCGATCATCGGTTCTAGTAATTTTTTCTAGCTTATATCGAGGGAGAGTTTATTCTCCAATCTAATCTCAAGGGGTGTTTTTTTTGTTCCAATGAGAAAAATCCGCCCGATGTCTCTTTTCCACGTACCTCCTTCAACCTAATTAATCTATTCTTCGCCGGCAATATTTAAGGGCAATAACGACGATTCGTCGGGTGACCAAATCAAGAAACATTGGGCGCGCCAAAGCCACCGAATCATCGGGAGGAGTTAGTGAGCTGCCTTTGCTGCCGCGGAGTGTGATTAAACTAATCTTTAACTAATTAATTAGTTATTAACTAATGTTATTCCTTAGTAAAGTGAGCAGCAACCTTTCTTATTTTATTTTATTTTATTTTTTTTACAATTTCGAGATACGCCGTCTTGGATTTCGCATGAAACGTGTCGACGTTCGATGATTATCGTACCCTCTCTCCATTGTTTATTAATAAGCAGAACATGTTGTGGCGATGATTATATCTATCGACATTTGCCGAATTAGGCTTGGGTCTAATCCCATTAAAAATCCAGTAATTATAATTTACCCCGAATTTAATTCTGGTGTTACGGATATCTCAATCGGTAGCCACGCCATAGATCTACCGTCCCTAAGCTTCAGTCTAAAAAGATACATGACGAACAATTCGAATGATCGAACGTGTCATGTGGATTCGACGTGAAACCTACACGACGCCTTCTAGGGAAGTCAAATAAAGAAATGAATCGAGATTACAAATTCGCTAGTTTTGCCTCAAGAGCACCTCCACGTTTCGAAAATATGCCGCCTCGATTTCCGCCCAAAACTTTGGTAGATTTGTGACGAGTCTACTAATTTGGGTTTTTTTTTTTCAACATGAAAATTAGTTCGATGTAAATGTGACACGAATGTATCGATTTGAAGATTTTCGCGGTAACAAAAATTAAATTTAGATAAATTCGACATGAACGTATCAATTTGAGATCTTCGATAGTATAAACTCGACAAATTATTAGGTTCATCGAGCAAGATAACTTCTCGTCTAGACGAAATGCATCATACATCGGATGAATATGGACAGGTCTCGCGTGAATCATGCCTCACTTGACAACTGTTGGGGTCCTTTCAAGTGGTTTTAATTTTAGAGATGCATTTCTACTTTCTTGCCCAAAATAATCAAGCACACCGCCCATTTGAGTGCGGCGCTCACAGAAGTCACGTGACAGCCGGCCTGCGTGCACGTGTGTTCCATTTACTCAACTCACCTTTCGTATTTATGATAAGATTATCAAGGCACCTATAAAGTAGATACTCTTTCTCATTATTGAACTTGGGTTTTTTTTTCCCTAATTTTCCCTAAACTCGTATAATGATATCGCATGACGTCATGCATCGAATTGTGACCAAATAAATGTCCCTTGGACTTTTTAGGGGGTGTGGACCAAAAACACTTGTGTTCCCATCTTGAATGTGAATCAAAAGACACGGTCCAAAGTAGGTAGCCTCACACTTGTTGGATCCCATCTTGAATTGTGAATCAAAAGAAATAGTCCCCAAATTAGGTAGCGTCCACAAATTTCATTGATTAGGTCGGTCAAACTAGATAGTTGACTATTTTCCCTACGAAATTTCAAGAACACGCTACGATCCTTGCATTGAAGTATCTAGAAAGTAGATAAGCGATGAGACGCCTTAGCTTTAGCCCCACTATTGGTTTTTGATCCTTAGCTTGCTCCTTGAAGATCTTCTTTAGGACTATGGTTCCTTTTTGTTGGGTGAGTTTGTAGAATCTCTTTCCTTCTAGGGTTCTACTAAATTTGTTCGTAGCCAAAAGTTGAGCGAAACCCCTTTGCCGGATCTCTTTCCTTCTAGGGTTTTACTAAATTTCTTCGCTCAGATAATTGTCGTGGATAATTTTGATAAAACGTGTCTAGCGATGATTGATTGGATAGAAAGTACGTGATGTTCATGAGGAATCTAAAGTAACCACGCTTGCACGTAAGTACTGACAAGATCATAGTGTATAGAATCCTTCCTTTTAGGGTTCCACCAAATTTCTTCGCTTGAACAATTGTCATGTTTCTCATGTTGTGAATAATTCGATTAAAACATGCCAAGCGATGATGATTGCTTGGGTAGACGGTTATGTGATGCTCCTGAGGAACCTAAAGTAACCACGCTTGTAAAAGTGAAAGCATAACAACTAACAACGTTGAGTCTCTATGGAAAATGTTGTACGGATATTTTCAAGGGTACTAGCATGTTTTCCATGATTGGAAGGAAACTTTGATCCTCCTATCCTAATATTTGAGGGTTTTTAATATAATGTCATCGTTCAACTATGTTCACATAAGCAAAATAATGATGGAATATCAATCCGCCATCATGGTCATCGCCTCCTCTCTCTCTCTCTTCACTGCCTCGGAGGCAATGATGATTAGAGGCCGTTCGATAGCAGATTCCAAAGATTGATATCAGAGCCGATTGTAAATTGATAAACTACTAATCTTTTTCCGATATTGGTAAATATCTCAATAAAGGAATTTGGCGACCAACGCTATTTTCGGTGATTAGCTTGTGGTGTAGCAACGCGGCTAGATATAGATTCGTGGTTTGGTCTGAAGAAAGAGACTCGAGATGAAGCAGGTGCTGATCGAAATTCAGGCTGAAATATTTTGACGTACAAGATACGTGAATTAGAGGGGAGTGAACGTAATCCGAGCTCACATGTAAGGGGAGATTCAAGATGCACGCGTGAATTATATTCGAAAGTCTTCACTTCGAAGAAGTGATATGATATTAAGTAAATTAATGATTTCCTACTTGGCTCAGAACTCAGTTGACTTAACGCTTTTTAATGGAAGGTGATCATCCTGCAGATGTTACGGAACTCGGACTTAAGCTGTTTCTTAGCAATTTCTCTTCGGGTCGGGGGGGGGGGGTGTGGGCTACTTCAAGTGGGAGAAAAGTGCGTCGTATTCGAGGAAGGATACGGCCGCGATATT
>JAGVVM010007629.1:0-20672 GCA_019149425.1 Psidium friedrichsthalianum
CCGTGTGAATCAATGCGCAAATAGAGCTATTGACGAGTTCGGCGTGAATCTAATTTGATAGTTTATCTGTATTTTATGGCAAAACAGAGTATTGATGGTTGATGCAGTGGTCCTCTCTTTCAGTTGACATGGTGTCCACAAGTGCTCCTATTTTATTCAAGCCAATCATTCTTTGAGGTCTTAATTGCCGGTACGATTATTTAGAAATTCTTGGGACATTTTTTCCCCTCCAAAAAATAGGTGCATAAATCAAAGAAGAAGAAAAAACCAGATTCACACCGGTTTATCCAGAGTCACAGTATAAGTCGTTATCCCTTTCTAATAACTCCATTACCGGAGCTTGACGTGAAGTCATTGTTCATAATAAAGGATTCTATGAGTGGTACGTCACATCGTGGATAACCACGCATGTTACCATTTGGGTGTCTTTGGGCAACTTCCCTGTCCAATTTGTATGAGTTAGGAGAGGATTGTCGCAGGGACAATGAATTAAAGAAGGCCAAATGTCCTTTTGGGTGTTTCTTAAGTCGCTTAGCTTTGGCTCTCCAATTCAGTTCAATTCACACCCTATCTTTTCATTTGTTCTCCTCCAATGAGTAGATAGAGGACTGCCAAATGCTTGTTAAGGAATGCGTGTCTCCCCGAAATGACAGACTGACTTGAATCTCCCTCCATTTTTGTTGGGTTATTATTTAATTATTTTATTAATGTAACAAGTGGGGTTATTATGTAATTGTACAATGCGTAACCCTAAGACTATAAATATTTTCTTGATCTCATATAAGAATTATTATACTCTTTACAACAACATGGTATCAAAGCGCACCCTTTCTACATGAGAAAAGACAGTACAACCAACCGTTGCAAGACTTAGGGTCCATTCCCTTGCTGCGAGAACTTACACCGCCGCACAGGGTTTCTTCCCTTACTGGCGATAGCCTCACGTCGTGATTTGTATCAAACAGTGCTGCCTCTCATCGTTGCTACTCTGGTAGCGCGTCCATAGCCCTCCCAAGCAATTTCTTTGGTTCTCCACCACGGCTCCCCTGAGTTTGTTTCTTAAAGGCGTATTTTGATTGGTGGTGAGTGTGTTGTCGGTGGTGATGTCGAAAATTGGATCACAAGTTGTGGTGGTTTGGGTGAGATTCATGGTAAGTTCGTGGTGATTTTGTCTTGTGGTTCCTAACTAGTCGGACTACATTCTAGGTAGTGGACTAACAATAAGTCTAAAAAGTAAAAGTTTCTTTGATTCGCCCCTATATGTGCTCTCAGTAATGTTGTGTGGTAGCGTGTGGTATTTGTTTCTTGATCTATGGATATGTCTATGAGCTGGCAAGTTCTCCTCTAAGTTTCAGGGGGGATTCTTCTAATGCTACTGCTAGTTCATAATCTTTTAGGTACCTATCATAGGGGTACTTTATTGCATAATAAGCTAACATTATCTTGGATCAAGTTGGAATGGTAAAATCTTACTAGTTAAGGGCTTCAGTTATACTCTATTTATGATAATTGTAGTCTAGATGACTTGAAGACAAAACCAATGTAAATCAGCTATCAAGAAGGATGGAAGGTCACTAATGCCAAGTTGTTATACTCTTTTATAGGAAGTAAGGTTGAATTTGTCTGCCATCTTTTGTGGATGTGCAACAGACTGTTGAAAGTTATGGACAAAGAAGCTTTACTCTATTCCAACAAAATAAAATGAGTCGAGTTTGTGATATAAGTGAGAGGCTTTTATTGAAGCTAAAATTGGTGATGCTAGGTTGACAGATAGTATGATGTTTTTTGTCTTTTATCAGCACTCAAACTTATTTTATACTAGCTACATAGTACTCAGATGCAACAACGAGAAAGCAGGGTGTGGTGAGTGGCAGTCCCTCTTGTTCGAGGTCTAGGCAGATCATAGTAAATGCCAAAACTTCAGCTACATCAGCATTAGTGTTATGTGGCTCTGATGGCCAACGAGCCGTGGTCATAGTAATGTTCGGAAATTGGAACTGTTGATAGTTCTTAGATCCATAGTTGGGGGCCATGCGTGTCCAAAGGCCGAGGTATCTCTCGTGGTGGGGGTTATATAGTGGTTCTAGAGAAGTTGTTGGGGTTCGCTTTTATACTATTTGCCAGCTTCGTGGACACATTATTGAGTCATTGCTATGACCTCCATCCTGGAGCTGTCAGGTTTTTATGCTGCTATTAAACGGAGAGTTAGTCTACCTTCACTTGGACATCGTTCTGGAATAGTGCAGTGAATTGACTCGTGCATAATATGATGAGTTGATTAGAGCCCAACAACTTAGGTTGCTTCTAGTCATGTTGCACTTTGGCACAACAACAATGATTCTCTGTGTCTCTTGTCCACTATAAACTACTCCTCTGCCGTGGGTTATGTTCACGTGCCACTCATCCATATAACTGGTGATTTGCGTCTTTTTACTCACCTCATCTGTTCCTGTGATCCAACTTCAATCATCTTGCTCAGAGTGTTTTTTAGTGTATCACTGAGTGCCTTATGTTTTTACCTTTTGTTTATCTATTCCATGCTGCCTTATAATCTAATTATTTGTCAATTCTATAACTTGTGACATTAACTGTGATAGTATCTTTTCTTCCTTTTCATGGTGTTTTAAGAATTAGAAGATCTGGGCGTGAATCGGTGCGTGGGCATGAGGCGGGTGGAGTTGCTACTTAAACCTTGAGATATTGTGCTCTTGCGACTGTTCAAAAGGAGGCTGTGGATGCTTCATCGATTACATTTAAGCCACGGTATCCTAGTAGATGTGCTCCAACATTTTCCCCTTATGTCTAGTTCTGGTCTTTAGTTTGATTGAGGAATTATGTCAATTGGTAAGCACCATAGTAGTCTTCTTCCCTCCTGTTTTGAGTTTTGCATCCTAGCATTCGAATTAGTCTACTATGAGTTTGGGGTCCTAAAGATATCATTTGGTTTATGCTATTTTGTTTCTTACTTTAATTTATGATGTACTCGTACCACTTGGTTATATTATAAAAGAATCGTACTAAGGAGTGTCATGTTTTCTGTATTTTTAAAATGAAGTTCATACTCAATATGGCTATCATGTTAAGTGCTTACGTAAGACAAGCTCATGAAGTTTTTCTTCTACTACTTTTATTCCATTTCTTGAATTCGCAGATATTTTTAAATCAGAGTTCTGGTGCTCAACACTCCACAATAAAAGGTATGTTTGCTGCAATAAGAACCATCATTTTTGGATGTTTGCCATTGTTACTTCTCATACACATATGCCTAAGTCATTTTGGAGGCTATGCCTCTCTTATAGTATGTCATCTTATTAACTTCTTCGTTCTCTGTGTTGAAGGAAGCTATCCCTTGTGCTTTTCTTCATCCCAATTGTCCTCGTATTTAGATGTCTATTTTTGTTTTGCCATTCTTTATATCTTGGATTCGACAAATTATCGTCTTCTGTGCCAAAAAAATTTGTATTCCTCGATTAACTCAGGTACGCGAAAAGAGCTCTGTTTGTTTTAGTCCTAATAGCATCAAGACTATATTCCAACCGACGGACTTTCTTTAGGATTAGGCATACTGGCATGTTTCTTTAAGCACAATCAACAATGGATCTTTCTGCCACCTTATACATCTTATCAATCATTATCACGGCCTTCGACTGTATCTTCCGTTGCATCTCAGCTGAAGTACCATCTATTCCTTCTGCTATGCTCGACCCAAATCTAGATAACCTACACCGACTCCTATTCAGGTTATAAAGGGGGTCCTTGTCCTATTGGGGTCATGCCTCTTCCACTAGCATATGGTCCCCAACACACCTTTGGCCTAGCTTCTAATCGTCTTCCACCAGCTTGATCAATTCTCCTATTAGCCTTATAGTGCGCTCAGTCTTAGTATCCTCTTTTCTCATTTTGGGCGTATAATAACTTAAGAACCTCATATGTGCCTGTTTGTCGTCTCTTGCATCTCGTGTCTCTGCGAGAGAGAGTGGTAGGAGGCTTTCGGGGATGTGATTAGAGGAGGAGATGGCTAAATTCCATCATAGGAAAACGGGGAGCTAGTTCATTGTGCCTCCTAATAAAAAATTGGTGGGTTGTCGCGGGTCTTTGTCATTAAACACCAGCTAAATGGTTCCAGTTGAGTAGTTAAATGTGCGGCTTCTACGAAAGACTATACTCAGACTGATGGTATCGACCCTATGACAGACTTTTTCTCCAAGGGCCAATGCCAGCTGTGATCGTTATATCTTTGGGTTCGCGATTCATTGAACGCTTGCATGAGCTTGATGTAAAAAATGCATTTCTTCGTAGGTGATCTTTGCGAGGAGGTCTAATGGAGCAAACCACCGGTTGTTGCTCAGGGAGAGAAGGTGTGATGGTTGAAAAAAGTCTTATGGACTTAAGTAATCTCTTCGTGCCTTGGTTTAGCTGCTTTAGTGATGCGGGTAGTACTTTTGAATGGATCGGTGTAGTCTTGATAACTAGTGTTTAGTATGTCTTCTTCAAAGAGGTTGTGTATTCTTGTTGTCAATATTGTTATGGAAGTGATGTTAAAGGTATACACAGCTCAAGAAGTTTTTACAAAAGGAGTTTAACAATAAAGATTTGGGTCATCTTCGATATTTTCTAGGCAATAGAATGGCTATGCCGATGCAGTATTGCTCTTTCTCGGCAAAAGTATTCTCTTGACATTCTTAAGGAAGTGGGCTTGCACGAATGCTAGGCTTGGTCACACACCTATGGACCCTTGGGGCGAGGCACGATAAGAACATGGAGAGCTTCTTTATGATTTAGAGAAGTATCGTCGGTTAGTAAGCAAGTTAAATTATCTCACTATTACTTGTCCGGATATTTCGTGTTATGTTAGTGTGTGAGTCAATTCATGAGCTCTCTCCATACTAATCACCGGCAAGTCATCCACAAATTGTTTGATTTGAAGGAACCTTGAGTCAAGGATTGATGTTCCATAATTAGGGTCATCTTCATATCAATTCCCATAATCACGGTCATCTTCATATAACTCTTATTTTGATTTTGAATCTTTGGAGGTTTAGATTTATGATGCAGATTGGGCTGGTTGCCCTGTGGATTGTCGGTCTATTTTCGGATATTGCATTTTCCCTTGTGGTAATCTTGTGTCATGGAAAAGTAAGAAATAAGTCCGTTTTTCTCGATCTATGCAAAGGCCGAGTATCATGCTATGGCTAATGTTACGGGTGAACTTCAATGGGTTCGTATGTTATTGGCTAAGATTGTACTACCTATGACTGGATCATCTACTCTCCCTTGTGATAATCAATCCGCTATTCCGATTATTAACAATCCGCATTTCAATGCAAACGAAGCATATAGAGGTTGATTGTTATTTGTTCGAGAAAAGGTGAATTGTGGTGAGATACTGTTTATGCACACACGTTCTGAGGAGTAGCTAGCAGGTATTTTCAGAAAGCCTCTTTGACGTGGACAGGTTTCATACATTTACAAGTTATGAGGGCCTTTTTGATGTGTATTTCAAAGGGAGTGTTGAATAGCAAGTTGGGGTTTTTATTTAATTGTACAAGGCTTAATCCAAAGCCTATAAATACTTTCTTTTCACCTCAAATAATAATTATTCTCTCTTTTTGCGAACAACACTTTTGATTTCCTGCTTTTCCTTCCCCCTGTCCGAATAACCAATCAGAATACGACGTCTCTCTCCTCTTTCACTTTCTAGGATTGTGTTCCTTCGTTCTTCGTTTCCCATCAAACAACCCAGGGTAAAATTCCGGAGTCCAATTGGCTGGAGGAATGGAACCACTTATCCTGTCTAATTCTCTTGTTTGTATGCTGAGAAACAATTTTGACATGATCTTCATATCTAAGTTCAAGATGTCAAAGTCATTTTCATTACTTTGGTCTTATGGAAGTCCGCTTCGTGTGTAAAAACTGATTCTTGAGTCCCTTTACGAAATGAAATAGCTAGAACAAGCCGGTTTCTTATACGTCGGTCACAGTAACATGTCTAATCAGGATGAGAGTGAAGTATGACCCAAAAAGCAAGCAAGATCATTGAAAATTGCTAGATGATGTGCAGAATATCTGCCTGAGAAAACAAGAACACCAATTATGGTGTCAAATTTTGGCTGCTTGAGTTTTATCATGGCCAGCTACATTGCATCAGAGTTCAATTTTGAATCAGAACTCCATCAATAAGAGGTGCGGCATGGACTTTGCCGGCCTGGATTTATTGAAATACAAGGACTTGCGGACATAAATGATTATTAAGAATGATAATACTGGGATGGACTAGAAGAGGCATGTAGGTGCGTTTCCTTTTACAGAGTAGCCTCATTTCACCTTTTAACTTAGTGGGTGCAGACTACTAAGCACCAGCACAGGGATACCATGTAGAGCATAAAATCATAATCTTTCTCTACGCAACAAATGACGTAATTCAACACAAGTTCTCGAGCAGGTCCCGATGAGAAGGAGAAATCACTTTCAGACGTTCATCAGCTGTTCAAAGATGTTCATCGCTGACTCTGGCAAGCCAAGTAGCACATTTATGCTTTTCCTTTCTTTACCATGAGATAGGAAAAGAATGACTTCCTTCTCAGGCAAGGCCACAGGGCCAGATAGAACAGGCTGTCCCCAACCGAAGTCAGCGGTGTGGAAGGACAGGCTAGACCAAGTTGTGATGAGAAGTGTTGCTGCCAGGGACGGTCTTGCTCTTGTTGTTTCAAAGTAGTCTATTGCTGACCTCATGTAGCTGTCCGTGACCATTACAATTGCATGTTGGACCTTCCTCACAGCAAAAGACAGGGGGCTCTCCAGGAGATCGCCGGCACTGCACATAGAGTTTGTTAGCACTATACCATTACCAAAGTAACCCTTAGGCAGCGGAGGCTCAAAGCGAGACCGTCCATCAACTGCAAAGAGGAGCTTCGTTTGTTGGTCAGGCTTCATTTTTAATGCTTCCGTGCGGGCTCTCCACACAAATGCTGACAAGGCTTCAAAAGTCGTGCATCTATCCAGGGCGCCATCTTCCATGGCTTTCTTCTTGAGCTGTTCGAGCTTTTCAGGGTCGAAACAGAATGATCTATACTGCATTTCCTCATCTTCGTATAGTTTGCCGGTGCTTGAGACATCTTCAATCTGGTCAAATTCGTGATGTGTAAACTCTACCTTAGGAGGATCTCGGGCTTTGAATATGGTCCTGTCTAGAAAAGGAGGGACTTCTGGAGTCAATCCCCTGGAAATTTCACCCCAGGAATTCACAAATTCCATGGCAGCAATCCCATCAAACATACAGTGGTTCATGCATAGCCCCAGAACAAACCCTCCACACTTGAATCTAGTCACCTGCATAACAAAGAATAGAGTCCATATGAGTCCCAAAGGTGGATTTAACTCTGCAATCCGAGGGGAGGGAACAACAGAAACGTAGCTAAGATGCAGAGAAAGAAAATCAACTGACTGAGATGGTCATCCATACATCTTAATCCACCTCTGAAAATTCAACTTAAAACTTTTCGACGAAAGAATGATAAGACGAGCGACATCCACTAAAGAAATTATTATCCAACCTGAGCCACTACGGGAGGTATCTCGAGTATGTTACTGGCACCAGGAATGTCGTGAACCAGCTTTCCAAGAGTCACTGGATCAGGTTTGGTAATGTCTCCAATCTCCTCAACGGTACAGTTAGCTTCAGCCTCGACCAAAACAGCACCCTCCCCCGTGCAATCCACTATGAGCTTCCCTTCGGGGCTAATCGTCAGCCTCCCCGAAAGCGGATAGTAGCGAACAAGGACCTTGGAGAGACCATTCTTGATGACCTCAAAAGCTTCCTCGTTGCCTTTCGAATCGGACTTGAAGCAGTAGATGGTGCGGACAATCACGGCGATGTTCTGGTCGAGGTTCGAGAGGTAGTAGAGGCCCCTCTCAGTCTCCTCGGCAGGGGGAACCAGAATAGCTTCTCGTTTCTCTACACCGAGTTCAAGGGTGGCGCCATTATTGACAGTAGCCGCCATTAAGACTAGATTGAAAAGCCTGGTCACAACTTCATCAAGTCACACATGGTTCTCATAGCAGAGGCACAAAATTCCTCGCGGACTGATGCATCGTGTATGCGCCTCAAATCAAAACGGATCTTCGTTTCGTTTCGTCACTTCGCGTCGAACAGACTGGGACCAAACAAAGACAAAATGAAAAGATCAAGCAAATTTACCTGTGAGATGATCAGAGAGCGGTGGGAGGAGCAGCAGAGGCGTGCACAATGCTAATGTGCTTAAGGAAGACAGGAAATATAAGAAGAAGAGGTGGGCCGAAATTTGACAGACAAGCGTGTTGGTAAACAAATGCACCGCCATGAAAGAGACAGGGTGATGGGCGCTCTCCGGCACGCAAAGCAGTATTAGTGGAGAGATTAATGGCAAGGGGAAGGATAATCTGATGAACTTGAGAGACTTCTTCAGGAATTGCAAAGATTTGGGATTGAACTTGGAGGAGGGGGTAGGCTACTGCCACTGCACATTGGGCTTCACCAAAACACTACCAGCCAAGTAAAAAGGGTGGCGTGACTGAATTTGATACCATTTGAGGTTTGGTTGGTGGGGGTAGGCGTCCAATTCATGGTTTCTTGATCAAATTATACAAACATTATATTGCTTTTCACAGACAATTCTGAATCCTTTCTTCTCCCTCCCCTTTCTTAGCCATCCAAGACAAATGATGTAGCATAATAATATGTGAAGTCCTTCCATGAAGATTCATTTGATAATCGATATCCATTTGACAACCTTGTCATATCCTCTCTCCCTCTCTCTCTCTCGCGTGCGCGATTTTTGCGGCGTCCTTTTGGGATGGTCCAAAGCAGGCAAGGGATTGTTTAAGATACTGCGCTTTTAATACCGTTGGTTCAGACATCCAAATTCCACTTTCAAGTGGAAAAGAAAATTGCAATTTGGATTTGAATGAAAATCGCCATCTGATGTACCCCCACCTCAATCAAGGCGAATCTGGATGCGTGGAGAGCTATATCGAGGACACTGATTGGGATGGAAAGGGACATTAACACACGCAGCACATGAAGCATGTCCTGTAACATTTTTCTAATATCGTATGGTATTCTGAGGATGTATTACTTGTAAATTAAGTATAGGGGTGAGCAAAATGAACCGTTTGAATTGAGAACCGCCTGAATCGGATCGGACGGCTTCCGGGGGCATTGATCCGTTCGCGATTTCAAAAAGGTGGAATCAGTGATTTTCGATTTGGTTTCTTGTTTCATTCGTGGAAACTGCCCATCAAGATAGCCTAAACCAGACAATGATTTTCGTTTTATAATTATTTTTTTTTTCCTCAGGAGCGCCTCCTAACACATGCGCACACACTACTCCAAATTTCTCAAAACCCCTGATGTCCTTATTGTCGCTCCTCTTGTTCATCTTTCTTCTTCCCTTTCCGCACGGTTTTGGTTCTGCCCAATGCCATCACCATTCACCTAAACTCCTTCAATTTGCTCTGCTTTTGACAAAGACCGAGATCACCCCATCAGCCAATCCACACCAAGAGCACTGGCGGTTGAGGAGGGCTTGCGAATTTGGGAACACTTTAATGGCCCTTTCAGCGAGCAGCATCTGGCGTCGTGATCGGTGGATCTCCCCCGGCTCTCGTCGCGTTCGTCTTCTTCTGTGTGGTCTTGTAGCTAGTTTTCTTCTCTGGCCGATCACTCCACATCAGCTCCGCTCAAGCCTCTGCTAGGGTGTCTTCTCCACTGCCTCCCGCCCATCACCCTTCTCAGGCCAACCGATCCGATCCGATCTGAGTTGCAAAATTTTAGAACCGGCAAGTCTCCATCGGGAACTGATACAACTCTAATTAAATGTATTGCAATTTTATGATTTTGTCTGTTGACATCAAATCACAATAAGCTGGATTCACGTCACATTAGTCGCATGTTATCACCGATACTTATTCCATGCTTCCCCACGAGATAACAAAATTATCCACGTCTCCGAGCCTTCACTTTCTAAATCTCTGTCTGATACTGAAATAACCGTTTTTCAAAAAAATTGGCATTTAAGTGACAAAAAAATATATTGACATCAAATTGAGGACCATACATAAATATTCACACTCTACATGTCCTTTTGCTCTGTAAATACATCAAAAACTGCCTGAAGCATATCTTGCGCAATATCACTATGCTCTGTTTAGCTAATTGTCATCACCAAATCTTCTAATGTACAGTCGATCTCTCCTGGAAATGGGTGCTTAATGCCTGCAACCATGAACTCATGCACTATGTTATCGACCTCAATCAAACTAAGACCAGGGTTCTTGATGATCTGCATATCTTTCATGAGTCTTCGGACCTTGCCAACATCATTCCACTGTCCGTTAGCAGCGTATATGTTCGACATGAGAGCGTAGTTTCCATCATTGAATGGCTCCAACTCAACAAGCTTTTCCATGGCACTCTCAGCTAGCAAAAACATTACCATTGCGAGCGCATGCATTGAGCAGAGCTCCCCAGAGGAACTCATTGGGTTCAATGGGCATATCTATCATGACCTGGTAAGCCTCCTCTGTTCTTCCTGCCCTGCACAAGAGATCTACAAAACACCCAAAATGCTTGATATTAGGTTGAATCCCACAGTCTCCTCTCATGGAGTAGAATATCTCCTGGCCTTCCTCCACCAGTCCTGAATGGCTGCAAGCAGATAACAAGGCAATGAAAGTAACATCATCCGGTTTTGTTCCATTCATTTGCATTTGCTGGAACCTCTCCAAGGCTTCCCTTCCATTACCATGAATAGCAAGTCCACCGATGAGAGAATTCCAAGTTGAAACGCTCTTTAGAGGTGCAGTTTGGAAGACTGTGATGCTTTGTCCATGTGCCCACATTTCGCATACATATCAATAAGTGCAGCAGCCAGTAAAGGGTTAAGAGGAACATGATTCCGGTGGATATAACAATGCACCCTTCTACCCACGTCAAGAGCTCCGAGGTGAGCACAAGCTGACAGTACACTGACCAATGTCAACTCATTTATCTCCACCCCGGAAAGTAGCATTTCTCCAAACAAGGCCAGTCCCCTCCTCATACCTCATGTGCTTGGTATAGCCAGAAATCATGGTCGTCCACGAAAACAAGATTCTTCTGGGTCATTCTATCGAACAGGGAACGTGCAGAGCCGAGATCTCCGCATCTGCAGTAGAAACCAACCAAAGAAGTCAAAGCATGCAGGTGACAGTTGAGCACAACGTGTTTGCGGACGAGCGAGTGGACTGCTTTCCCTTGGCCAAGATCGGAGCAAGCCTTCAGAAGAAACGGGTAAGTGTAAGCGTCAGGCTCCACGTCCTGGAGCGTCATTTGATGATACACACGGATCCCTCGGTTGCCCAAACCATGAAGAGCACAGACTCTCAACAGAGTGTTGCAAAGGAAGGCAGAGGGACGGGCTATCTGATCGAACACAGCGAGTGCATAATCCAGGCGGGGTTGGCGGGACCCCGGACCCAGCAATGACTGAACAAGCTGTGTGAGGTCAGAGTCTGTATGATTATGCTGATGACGGGGTTTCTTGAGGATGTGGGCATGGATTTGTTTGAATTGGTGAGATGGGTGCACTTGGCGAGCAGAGGAGGAAGAGGATGATGAGGTCCTGGTAATTGGTGGGGCTGCTTCTGCTGCTGCTATTGCTAGTGGACTCAAGCTCGAGCAATTACAATTTGGTAAGTGTTGGGTCGTCAGGTAGTAGTTGGCCAAGGTGTTCATGTTCTTACCAGTCTAGTCTGTATTTAGCAGTGGCCAAGGCGGAGAGCATCTGCCTGGATACGAAGCACACTTGTCGTCCTCTCCCCAACGTCGTCCTATAGTTCTATCGGGCAACAAGCACAGAAGAGAAAACCAGGCTTAGCTTAGACAGAGTTTTAATGGGCCTTCGTTAGCTTTGGTAGTACTGGCTGGGCTTTGTAGTTGTCGGACCTTCGGGCCTCGCTTGCCATCTTCTTTCCTCGACATCGAAATCTGGAGCCACGCACGCTCTCGCAGTGACTTTGAAGTGCAAACCGCAAATCCCATTTTCCAGGCGCAAGAAGATGCGCAGGCGACGCCTTAGACTCGTCGTTCCTCCGACGATGAAGAAGGAAAATGGAGAAGCCGCTACTGCTCCCAACCCTATGCAGATCCTCCTATCCGCCTGCTGCGGTCGAGATATCCGACGACGATGGTGGTGAAGCCTTCATCGACGTCTCAGAGAGCTTCTCCTCCCCATCTCATTCTCCTCCTCCGCCGGCGCCGCCGCGTCGCCTCTTCTCCGCTGACGGAGTTCCTGAGGGGATGGGATTGAGGTTGAGGAGAGAATGGCTTGACTCTTGCTGGACGCTCTCCGCGCCTCCCTTCCCATTTCTCTTCCCTCGACACTCCCTCTATCGCCAAGCTCTGCTTTCAGCACTTCTTGCTCTCCGACATGAACTCCTCCGGCGCCGGCGTTCTTCCCTCGAATGTCCACACCATGCACTCGCTCATCTCCCCGGGCCCTTCGTCTTGCAGGTCGATTCCCTCCATTTTACCTAGCGTAAAAGCTTCTTTCCAATGTTGTAATTTTTTCTCATGCTGGAATGCACTGCACTGTCTCCAGGTAGATGAGATTGTTAATATCAGTTGTCCTCTTCGAGGCAGGTACGAGAATGCACCTGCTGGCCTCAAGAGGTGCCTCAAGTTGTCCATGACCGACGGTGTTCAACGCGTTTTCGGCATGGAATACCGCTCCTTCAGAATCTCCACGCCTTGGCCCCTGCTGATTTAAGGTCTCTCTCTCTCTCTCTCTCCCTCCCTTCTGAATGTGGGTTTCGATGTACAAGTAGTTTTTCAGTTCACATCTTTGATCAAATTGTATATGTCACAGCTGAACTGGATAAAATTGTGTCATCCGGAAGTGACTGATGATTTCTTCTTGTTTTTTCCTTCCGATGTGGGGCGCGGGGCATCTAGATTATACCAATTTCTGTTTATTTTCTTGGTTCAGCAATTACTTTGTCTAAGAGGGATGATCTTCCTACCATGCACTGCAGATTGCTCTTTGTAATGTCCATATACGTCATGGCCTTCTACTGTTGGTCCCTGAAGCTGTTGAGGTCTTAGGAGGAGTTGTTGATGAGTTGGAAGCAGCACGTCAGCGGCTTGTTCAAGAAGTAAGTAAACCTCCGAGAGGGAGAAGGTATGTTTCGTCACCTAATTTGAGAGGTCCACTGTACATTTTGTTGTGCCCTTTTTACTCATTTAACGTACAAGTAGTGGTCTTTGCTTCTTTCCTTGTATACCCACTGATTTTTACAAGTTCTGTGCTATGATCATTTGGCTTTCATATGTGGATTCTTTGCAGAACGAGGTCCGGAGCAGCTCCTTCATTAGCAACCAGAGCAACACTTGCTGCCTGGCCACCTAATGCTGATCATGTGGCACAAAATGGTAGTGGTATAGCACAAGATTAACCACTTCTTGATGAGCAGAGGTACTTCTAATCCGAAATGAGATACAAATTTTATGTTATTACGAAGCATTATGAAAAGATATTAAAGATGCACGATCCTTTATGTCAAATGACTGGAAAACCTTGGGAATGAAAAGATAAATCAGCCCAAGCATCTGGTTAACCTTTTTTCTGCTTCTCAAGAAGTGTCTTTCTCTTGCTCTTAATACTGTTTTCCAAGATAAAATGGGGTAATAAGATTCACCGTAAATGTTTTAAAGACTCTTTTCACTTGAAGATGTGTGTATTTTTTCTGTTTCACTTGAGTTTGAAAAGTTGATGAGGGCACAATGGTTTGGTTGTGTGTTTTCTCCCCTTTCCTTTAGTGTCTGTATGATAGGGTTTCCTGTGTAAATCTGTCTGATGATGTTAGGATTATATTTTTCTGTGGACAATCTTTATTTTGTCAAAGTTGTCTGTAAAGTATGGCATGAATCTGGTGTTGATATTTGGGCATCCATAATGAGGATATGAAAATTATGTACCATTAGATAGCTTCAGTTTGTGTGTTTTCTCCTCTGAGATTCATTTACTTTTGGGATTTCTTTTTTTGGGTTTTTTAGGTGTTGATATGGCACCAACTGAATCGGGTAATGATCGAAGGAGCTCGGTGCACTCTGCTGTTCCTGCTAAGTGTGCAGAATGCAGTGCCTAGCCCATCACCGAACTTCATCTCAGAATTTGAAGAAATGCATGTTGATGCTGTTCCGATGAGTAACATGGGACTGCCTCCTGTTCTCAGCAAATGCTGCAGCGAACTCCGTGGAAATTCATGCAGATTCTGCTTCTAATGTGATGCCAATACATGGTTTCTAACTTTCACTATGCATGGTTTCATCTGTCGGGGAGTTGGATCCTGCTGTTGAGACCTTGGACAGAGTAGGTGCTGCGCCCAATTCTCCTTCAGATATTGCAATAGATGTGGATGACATTCAAATGGTCGATGAGATTGAACATCCTCTCATATTATCTGGAGATCGAGAAAGCCCATTCAGTACTGGCGAGTTTATCCCAAAGTGGGCTGCAACGAAAGAGAAAGCATCTTCGGTGCAAGGAAAAGTCAAGGTATGGATTACTGGTCTACTCTTGATTCTCCAACTTTTAACCTTTTCACTTGTAAGCACAGAAATTCACGGCAAAATGATTCTGGTTTCAAGGTACATAGCTTCCCAAAATGTGGTTGCAACACTCTGAATGAGAAAAGGAACCTTCAGAACGTGGAATAAAAGGTTGACCTGCCATAGGCCCTGATTGTGGAAGTGGATTCCATGTAGTTCGCA
Organism: Psidium friedrichsthalianum; assembly: GCA_019149425.1. Classification (NCBI taxonomy): domain Eukaryota; kingdom Viridiplantae; phylum Streptophyta; class Magnoliopsida; order Myrtales; family Myrtaceae; genus Psidium; species Psidium friedrichsthalianum. The sequence goes on from JAGVVM010007629.1 coordinate 14,789, forward strand.
ATGGTAAAGATGCCACTGCATCACCATGTATCATAGTTTAGCAAATTGTAGAGAAAATAGGCTTCAATGAAAGGGCTCACGCGACATGGCTGCAGCTGAAAGGAATACTGCTACTTAGACAGGAGGAATTTTTATGTGGAATCGCTCTTTTAAATGAAGTTGCGGTATCAATGCAGATAGTTTGCCGATCATCAATGACCGAGTAGAATGGAAAGCTAATGTCATCTACTTTAATGTGAAAGCAGCAGGATGGTTTGCATCTATTGTTCACATGTAATTCTTACTTTTCTGTGCTTCTCCATCTAAAATTTGGTGTTCGTCCTTGTTGCTGTCATTATAATTCTTCTCTTGCCTTTATCACTATTCTGTGGTGTACTTTCTTGATTGGCATCTTTGCTCTTCTTTGCCCACCCTACTCCTTGAAGAGCATTTGTAACACTTTATTGTGAACTTTTAATGGCATTCCGAAATCTAGGAGCATCAAAGCTCTTACTGAGCAGGGAACTTAAGAGTAGGTTCTGAATGAGTTCCTTTACATGCTTCTTTCCATGAATGCGTATGTTGCAGTGCATTTTGACTGGTTGAAAGGATTTCAATACAAGCAAAGGACAACATACGAGCTTCCGGTTTATGGTGATGTGGGAAGGGCCTCATATCTGAGATTCTGATCAGTTCACAATGTGCGTTTTGATATATTGCTGATCCCAGAACTTCTTAGAGAGATATTGTTTTATCTGAGAATTGCACATGCTGAACAGTTCTGCATTTATCAGGTCGTGCTTAAGGGAATTGGGCATTCTCCAGAGGAGGTCACTGCAGCTCTTTCTTTAACGACAAGACGATAGTCAGTGCAATGTAAGAGAGCATTAAAGCAAATCTCTCTCAAAAAATGTTTTCTGGTAAACTTTGAGGTAAATACGCACTCCATTGCTATTAATAGGTTTTCTGCTTTTGCTTATATTGTGGCGTCACTGTAACCAGGGAATTATGCTTGTGGAGATCAATGGAAAGTCTCCACTCCAATCGCCACTGAGATGGATGAAGGTTGTAATACGTCTGATGCATGGCAGTCCTGAGACGACTGAAGTCCTTTACCTTGGGTCTGGAACAACGCTCCTCATCAAATCTTATATATGTATCCCCTTGATTCTCGAGGCATTGAATTGCTCCTATTGGCAAAGGAAGTACTGCTATGAAAGCTGATAATAATAACATTGAGCAGACAGTGCAAAGAGCATGAAGGACTTGATTCAAGCATAAACTTCGTGGAAGTTGGATAAGCCTGTCTGCTACTCTTCAAGTGCCAAGTGTGAGCTAATTCGAAGATGTCTCTTGGGTGAAAGACTAGTTGCAGGGCAGACTAATCGAAGAAACTTGCATGCACCATTTGGCCTTGATCTTCAAAGGCTTACAGCTCAAGAAAGGACATTTGGGACATTTTGTTTCTAAGCAGAAGAACCATTTTCAAGTAGTCTTAATCGGCGTATGACCGGAGCATTTTCAATATGATTGTTTCCTGTTCAATCAGAAATGCAAGATGAAAAAGGAAACATCTTTTCAAAGAGGGAATGCGAGGCGTGCTGCCAATCAAAGGCTAAGAGAAGAAGGAGAACTGCTTGCTGATGAAGTTCCTTGAGAACTCTTCGAAGATCATTGTGTCCTATTGAGGGTGTTCAATGGTTCTTAAAAAGGATGATATGGAGCTTGCCACCTCTCTAAGGCAAAGATATGGGACATAATGAAGAAGTTGTTGTTTGCTATCTCGAAGACATGAAGTAATGGAGACAAAGGAGAGCTCCATTGTTGTCGGTACGTAGTTACAGGCTCTCCTGCGTAAATCTTGAACATAACATTATGTCTGCACTGTATTCTATTCAGTGCCATCAACATTAGCTAAATTACTATTCCATGGGCGCCTTTCTGCTTTTATCTTTATGCTCTTGTTGCTTCATTTGTGATTCCTTCGGTCTTCTGTAATGGATGTGGTCGGGCTCAACTTTCGCATTTTGAATCTCAGATCTGGCAAACCTCTTCCAAGGTGAAAAGAATATCATACATTAATATTCAGCGTATGCTTTTAAAAATGTTTCCTATGGAGCTTTGGACCTCCTGGTGTCTTCATTCCAACCAGGGTCACGTTGCACAACAACATTGTAGTGGCGCGAATTGGACTTTAACCTGGGACGTCGTAGTAGTCCATGTGGCGTTGCGTTGGTCATAGTAGGTTTCATCCCAGAAGAAGACGGGAGTGCCTTTATGACAAAGCTAGTCTTACAGTGTCTTCCTAGGTCCTAAAGTTTTAGCGACCCGCATGTACGACCCGTTAAATCTGATCAATAGATTTCAAGTGGCTAGTTGACTAATCTTCGCCAAGTTGAGTAACCACACACTTGCCGAATGGCCAAGAAAATACGTCCTAATCAAGAATGTACTGGATGAAAGGTCTGGGGTTCCTTTTTATTTGAGTTCCATTGCAAGAGAGTAACCTTTTCCCCAGACGACAACAAACAAGACTGTGCACATTCTAAGGCGGACAAGATAGAAAAGGATTGTAATACTGGCAAAGAGGCTAGTCAAGTTTTGATTGAGGTGATGGATGGTGATGCGGGTAGATCAAGTTCTTGCGCAGTGAGGTCCACAACTTCTTGCTGGTGCTTCCATAGGGGGTTCCCGGGGCTGGTAGTACATGAGCCGGTTACGGACCACTCTAAGATCTCGGGCAGAATGCCTTCCAAAATAGGTCACTAAACCACGCTGCGGCTCGTCAAAGACCTGCCCCTTACATGCGCCGTTCACTATCGCTTTAGACACCTCCTCCCCATGTTACCGAAACCACGGGAATCACGCCACTTGGACTGATCATCATCACCATCATCATATGCATTGTTACCGGCTCTCCAGACATTTATTGGTATATCAATAAAATGCTGAAGCTTACACTCTCAAGTCTTGATCCACCCTCCAGCTGCCTCCTTGGTGAAGTTGCTTCCCTGGAGTCAGCTCCCGACTCTATGAAGCGGGCGCCGTGACAATGGATGCTTCCAATGTCGGGACAGATCCACCATCAACGTCTAGAACATGCTCAGCAGGCTGCTTGCTTGCTGGGATGAGATTCGAACGTTTTGCTTGGTGAGACTAAATCCAAACTGTAACACATGCGTTGATGAGAAAAACGCGAGCTTACATTGAGAACCATCCAGGGCGCAGGTAAACCAGGAGGCGGAGGAGGAAAGCACCTATGATCTTGCCTCTGCTGTACCGTAGGTATGGAAACTGCAAACCGGTGTGTGGTATAGACCGAACCCCAAGTAGTTAGTGTCCTGATCATTCAATTCAACAGTCAGGAACCCTTGGCCACAACTGGCTCTACTTAATCAAGGTTCTGATAACATAATTCATCTGTTCCATCTACAACCTAGGACATTAAAACGACCTAAATTCATTGATAGGAGCCACTACCCAGTAAGACCATTCCCTCTGGGCGAAATGCTAACATTTGATGCGCTGTAAATCCTAATCTAGGAAAAGTGGGCGAGTAGAGATTACCATAAATGGCTCAAAATTGGTGATCTCTCTGAATCTTCACACCTTTCAGGTGGAACTATCCCAGCGTTTGTTGAACGCAGATGGTCCCCTGCAAGCAAAAACGACAAATCATTAAGTCTCAATTTAGGCCATTCTGCAATAGCATCCACAAACGGGGAATAAAAAAAAAAAACAGAGAACTACCACAGAGAGGGTACGGTCTTCTGGGGAAGTGATTCCTGGTCTCGTGACAGAAGGCGCCTGCAATCGTCGATGAGAAGCTTGGGAGACATCGGCTGATATGCCTATGACGTCCGGAGCAGCCAGCTACCCTCGCCTCCCTTCGCTACGCGCACTTCCGCAGCGGGACATAAATATCTCCCGTCCCGCCGGCCCACCAGAGCAGAGCATGCCCCTTCCTCGCATACTCGTAAGCCAGTAGTACTGCACGCAACATACATATAGCTTATACGGCACACTGGGTCCATTTTGGGATGAACAAGATGGATCACAAAGGCAACTGCGACGCGTACCTCTCCGATCGCGAAAGAAGCACCTGTGAGGACGACCTTTACCTTCGACGCTACTTCACTGAAGAGGGAGCTCAGATGGAGAGGAAGAAACTTGAAAGCGTAGAAAAGGGCATCGAAGAGGCAGATAAGAGAAAGAAAGTGAAAGAGGAGGGCCACCTAGGTTAAAAAAAAAGGAACTTGTGGATGCAAATCCATTGTCTGACTAGGCTTCTCACCTCTGATCGCGTTTCTCTCGCTCGCTTGCTGCCTGCCTAAGAGAGATATAGAGGAGGAGGATGTAGGATAAGGTGGAGGGATGGCAGCTCTGCATGTGCGAAAGCGCACGTACTAGATGTCGGCTCCCCATGGACTCTTCTCTGGGGCACGGGGTCACACTGTCCTCTCGCGCCCTTATCTCTTTACGCTTCGTGGTGGGGGGGTGTCCACCGTCTGGATCACTCGCGCCGACTGATTTGTCCTCGCTGATATCCCACAAAAATATATCCCAATCAGTCTCTGTCGCTGGAATTGAGGCTTGGTAAGACCCCGTGCTCGTGAAAATGAGTCTCTGCCTCTGTAAAGCAAAGTGGGGCGGCGAAAGGAAATGTCCCACTTTAAGGTTCTTCGACAATGTCGTCATCCCCGTCAAAGGAATGGATATAAGGATTTCCAGGCAGATATTGAGGAGCTCTTTTAGGCCATGTCAGAAATTTAAAAAATGCATCTCAGATCTGACTTGCGACCGAAGGTTTCTACGATGTCCTGAAGTCCTCTCTAAATGATCCTGGTGGGCAGAATTTATGCGTGACATAGACGTGTTCACACAAAAAAAAATTATAATTCTACGAAGAACTTGCAATTGATGTTGCGCGATTTGAACGAGCAATAGAATGTCGTGTTAAGTTTTGATTTGTCACAAGTAAGTTACCAAGTTATGGAATACTGTCGATGACGATGAAATTATAGCTTATCGGATATCCACTGTGAAGGTCGCAATATAATTGATTGGATGGCCAAACTAAACACGTGGCAATAGTAAGGATGATTGCTTGAGTGTTGGATGCAAGAAATAAACAAAAGGAATAAATAAGATGCTAATTGAACGACAAAGAACCGAGCAGCGTGTGTAGTGAGGGGTTGAACTTAGCACTTGAAAAGGATTGTAATCGCCTGCGAGAACCTGCGGGCGACTGGGGATCATTGCTTAAAATTAAGGAGACGCAATTGTAGCCGTCATTACAATATTACTACTAACAGCGGTTCTGTTTTGTAATTTATAAAGGCGAATGCCCATCATGCACACATTCCACCGTTATATTCCTTAAATATTTGCTAATTTATCGTACTTTCATTTCCATTCTTCTTTTCTTCTGAAACTCGTTGTTCTTCGTACTCGTCGCCACAGCATATCATCTTCCCGTCCGAACCGTCATTGAACCCACTATAGAAATCAAGGATTGGTATTTTCACTAATGAGACGGATCTCAACTTCTGCTGCCAGAACAAGATGTACAATGTGTAATGCTGATATTTTATAGGCCAAAACTTTTGAACTAGGTCACACATGGTCGTCGGGAACTTACAGCAACAGACAAAAACAATAAAGAAAGATGGTTGAAAGTCAAAAAAAGAAAAGAAAAGAAACCAAGAGACAACATTTACTCCTCCCTCTGCGACAAGAGCAACGAACAGAGAAAGAAAAGAAAGAAAGAAAGGGAGAAGGAAAGAAATGAGAGAAGATAGAAGGAGAAGAGAAGAGAAGGGAAAAATAAAATCACATGTGGGCGTACTCAGAGCGACCCCGGCGCCACAAGATGTCGCTAAGCTCGTTTACGCACGACGTTCGG
>JAGVVM010007630.1:0-18993 GCA_019149425.1 Psidium friedrichsthalianum
GAAGGTCTTTTGTTCTATGTAGATATGTTATTGGGAAGTGGATCCATGTAGTCATCGGCAATTGGAAAAATTTTCTTGTTTGTCCTTCTTCTTCTTGTCGTCGTCTTTTCTCTGTCCTTTTTTCTATCCTATAATAGGTTGAAACATGGATTGAATTAGAATATCTGCAAAGATGCATTTTAGGTTTTGGACTTCTCCTCACAAATTCATAACGAACCAGTTGTACCACGTGTGGAATTTTTTAGGAAGGAGTGGCACGCCGGCCCGCGGCCGCATCAATCCCACCCGTCGGGCTTCCTCTGAGCTTTCTGTTGATTGGATGTCGATATTATCTTTTGATATCAAATTCTATCCTCTCATTTGTTTATCATCTCTGCTTGTACTCCCCACCTAGCGTAAAAAAGTATGTCATTATTGGTCTTAATCTAAGCATTCTAGTCCCCGGTGCTCGGAGCTTCAACTGAAGTGACGTTTTTTCTTTGTTTAGAGACGAATAATCTCTTTTCTTTCATTCTTCTTCCCTATTCTCTTTCTTTTTTTTGTCCTTTCGACCGAAGGCCGAGTTTCGTTATGTCGATCGGCATGGGGGCTTGTCGTCGATGAGGAATATACCCTTGGGCAAAATTTGTGGTCGACCATATGTCTCGTGGATCTACCTGCCATGTCTTTGTTCTTCAATTATGGTGGCTTTGCTTCCTCTTGAGATTCTGACTCGGTCGCAACCCGAGAAGGACGTCGTTGAATGGGTCTTGGCGACTTGGACGTGTTGTTTACTAATCACTGGACGAACGTGGGAAGAATGTTACGTCGAATCGGGGCGTGGGGGGTGGAAATTTTTCCTTCCCAAGTTGCCACAATTGGACAAAAACTCAGGAAGCTCGCCAGAAAGAAGCATGATGTTTCTTTATTTTATCTTATCTCAGGTGGTCGGTGTTCTTTCATGAAAGGAACTTTCTTGCTCGTCATGTGTTTTGGGTTCGGGCCGTGGGATGACGCTTCCTCTTTTTGGATGTTAAATGGATGGATTGGGTCATAAATAGTCCGATTCAAAAATATCCACTTAACTCATTTATGATCCATTCATTGCAATGCAAACGCAGTGATTCATATGTGAACCCTACCGGCTGTAAGGGGACGAATTGAAGAGTCAAGAACTTCTACGAAGGGAATTTGACCAATATTCCTAAAACATTTTTGTATTTAACCCAATTTAGGAAAAGTCATACTGAAACTGAGAGGTTAAAGTACATTACCAGTATCAAAACTTGTGTATGATACTCACTTCAGTATCAATACTTTCAAAACGATCATTTAAATGTTAATTTTTTTGATTGAAGTAAGCGTTTTTCAAAAAGTGATCGTTTTGAAAGTTTTGGCATTGAAGTACGCGTTTTTAAAAAAAATTGCAGTTAAATGATCGTTTTGAAAGTTTTGGCACTTAAGTGATTGTTTTGAAAATTTTAGCACTGAAGTGAACGTCGTATACAAGTTTTGGAACTTGTAGTGTGTTTAAGCCCAAACCGAGGTGAGTAACGAGAATGAAAGAAAATGAAAAGTGAATTATAGAGGTGAGTTGGGTCTAAATAAGTTATAAACCCATTTACGATCCATTTACGATCCGTTTATGACCCATTAACATTCATTGTGTTTAAACCTGTTTATGATTAATTTGTTGAACATAATTAACTTATATAACAACTCAGCCCCTCATACAGGTAATAAATGAGTTTGTGACCCATTTTAAGATGTTTACTTCCGAGTCTCGTGGGAGTTATGATTTGCGAGGACCAAGTGAGGAAATTAAGTTAGACGAGGCTTCCCTACTTTCAAGTGGATACCCCGCGGACCCTCATTGAACAACAAGAGGGCGGGGGCAGCCATGAGAAGGGTTCACAATTTGATTCTTTAACATGCCATTGTCTTATCGCGTCAATTTGGTCTCTGCTCTTCGATCTCCTAACAATACCCACGTCGCTTGTGTGACGTACACGCTGGCCAATGAAATTTTGTGAGATGTAGTTCCCTAATTTGTAGGGAATTTCGTTTTTCCTCGTGATTTGTAGAGGATTCTTTTTCCTAACTTGTAGAGACTTGACTTGTAGGAGAAGTCCGTTAGATTGTATATCTATGGGTCTGTGCATATTTGATGAAATAACGAAGAAGAAAAGAAAAAAAAAGAGAGGGTGAGGTATTTGATCGAGGACATAGGCCCATCGCCGAACCTCGTTAAACCGCATGTTCTTTATCTTCTTTTAACAGAAATCATATATAATCATACGAGCACGTGAGAGCGAAGGGAACACATTCCAAATCCATGCGCAATGGATTACACAAAAATAACATACCCAGAATTAATCTTGAATCACCGATAGTGGTAGTATATAATGATTAATGAACATACCTCGATTTTTATAGATTAAATGTTCCGTTGCAGATCCAGAGATCGTTCGTCCATTTGACGTTTACGCGTGGAGTCGAGCTTCATCATATTGTTTTTCACTTTGTCGTTTTTTTGTTCTCTATCTTCTCAGTAGAGTGAACGACTGACTAAACCAACAAAGAAATCTGATTCTTATATCCATATGGGCAAAAGGGTGTGATAGAATACGTAGACAGACCATTGTACTCCCATACATCCCCCATGGAGAGAAATCGTTGCTGTCCCCGAGGAGACTGAAGTCGCTGCATCTTTTGCAAAGTAAGCTCCGTATTTAATCCGACTGGAGAAGAAGAAGAAGAAGAAGAAGCGCACGTTAATGTTTATGAGGGAATAGCTCGTTCGTGCGGCATCTGTCGTAACAAAACTTGATGAGAACTTCCCGATCAATGGGAACTTGCTCTCGAGATGCATAGAATTAACACTCATTTCGTCTCTCCATTCTCTTGTTTTCCCAAGCAAGAGCCCGTCTGAACTCTATGGTGCCACCGGCTTTGTACGGCACTAGATTCGTTTTTCGATAGAATCCGACGGGTTAACTGAGGCGGTCGAAAGCTCGACGCTAGATCGCAATCTTGAGAAACACCGTCGCGGGTTCGAATCCGCGAAAGGGGCACCATTTACTCACATCTTCATTCTGAGAAGAATAGAAGAAAATCGAATTTAGAGGGCGATAACGGGCTGGGCCACCAACTTCTGTGGAAGGTAGAGAAGAAACAGAGGACCCCGATGGTCTAGGCCTTTTCAATCCCAGGAACCGTTGAGCTTATGTTATTCGAAGTGAACTCACAAAATGGTAGGGGCGAGGATAGTTTTAGGATAGAATCTGAGATCAAACCTATTGGGAACTTGTCCGACTCCTGGATTCAAGGTTCTAGGTTACAAGTTTCAAAAATTGAAGAACCTATTTCGATGGGTAGATTCTATATTTTAGGTAGATGAAACCTGAACCTAAATCTAGAACCTGGAACCAGTAAGGAGTTTTTGCATTTTTCTTTCGAATATGTATTCGCGTGATTTTGCGATATTCCATAGCATCCAAATATGAGCGTACAATTTGAAACCATCAGTTTGAGTTTCCATGTCAGATGATATTTATGATCGAGACTTTCACTTTGTTAGTATTTCCTATTTATTTGTGTGTCTAAATATGAGTTGTGATTAGTAAATTATAATAGTAAGTGATGATTATTAAAGGTGAGAATTCACTACAATTGTTCAATTAAGAATACATTTGGAAGTCGATAGCTTTAGGAATCTGTGACGTGGTAAATTTTATATTCCAGGTTCCAAAAAACGAGAAATCTATTTTGACGAGTAGGTTATAGATTTCAAACAGAACCTGGAATTACTCGTCCTAGCAAAATGGGCTCCAACATCGTAAAGTTCATTGAAATCTTTACCAAGGGATAAAGATTCCCTTTCCTTTTCCGTTCTCTGAGCGGAAATTTTCTGCCGACTCGGTTGGAGTCGACTGACTGATATAAGTTCGAGACGACAAAAATGGGCCCGCTTAGCAGATTTGTCGTTGCATAGAATTTTCATAAAGATATACGATTAACAAGGATTCTTTTCCAGATAAAGAAAATCATTGACATGCCCTTAACATAAGGGATCCTCTTCCTTGTAAATATTAGCATGGATGGCTAGAGCTTTATCGTGAAAACCAAAAAGTTTGCTTAGCCAAGTGTATGCTTTGTTGACCCCAATAACCACGTGAGTTGTAAGGATGAGCATAGTTTTAGAATAGAACTTGAAACCTGAAATCGGACCCATCGAGATTTTAAGGTATACATGATAGGTTTCAACTTTCAAAAATTGAGGAATCTGTTCTGATGGGTATGTTCCAAATTTTAGGTGGGTGAAATTTGGAACCTGTAATCTATAACAAGGGTTTGTGTTTTTTTTTAATATATGTCTTCGCGCGATTTTATAGTATTCTATAGCATTTGACAATGAATATGTCATTTGGAACTACTAATCTGAGCTTCCATTTCTGAAGATATTTATGAATGGAACTTTTACTTATTTATATATAAATATAAATTATAGTTAGTGAATTACAGTAGCAAATGATGGCCATTAAATATAATGATTCATTGCAATCGTTTAATCATGAATACACGTGGAACCTGGGTAGACCCTAGAACCAACCCTTAAACCTGCAATAGAGTGAGTTTCGGATTCAAAGGCATGAATGGTAGATTCCAAGTTCCGAAAAGTAAGGAACTTGTTCCAATGAAATCTATATGGAACGTAAAACTCTTTACCCTTTGTAATTAGTACTAGTTATTAATTATTACCTCGTCAATGCCAATGTGTATTGTGGATTATGCTTAATCAAGTCTGGTAAATTCCATCGCGCTTGCGTTCACGAGATTAGTGGGGGTATCCGAAGAGGCATGAGCTTACCTATTTGAGATGGGCTCCTTAATCACAAGAAAAAAAAAATTCATGTATCGAGGATCTCATCGTGAAAAGAAAACCCTAATAGCGACAACACCCTTTTACTTGCAAAGGCTTGGGGAGTTGATATTGCTAGACTCTATTTGACAAGACTTTCAATTGTTTCCTAGATGTAGGCATCATTATCTAGGAACGAGTGATTCCAGATTTTAGGTTATTTAGGGATGAATGGCTTTAAGTTTCTTCCAGGTTCCACATGAAACCTAGAACCTAACTGTAAGAACTGATTTTCCATTTTTTGGAACTTAAAACCTACCATGTGTATCCTAAAATCTGAAACCTATCTTGTCAGTTTTCGGTTGGTTTCAGGATCCACCTAGATTTCATGTGTTCTTAATTGAATGATTGCAATGAATTAGCACATTTAATAACCACCATTTGTTATTGCTACAATTTATAACCATAACTCATATTTAAACACACGAAATATATTAATTACTAACAACTTAAAGTCTCAGTTATGCATATTGTAGAAAACGGAAGATTAGACTAATGATTCCATATTACACATTTATAATTGGACGCTATGAAATGTCACAGTATCACGCAAGACATAGAACAAGAAAACAAAGCCTTTTTTCAGGTTCCATGTCAAAATCGTTTTCTCAATTTTTGGAATTTGAAACCTACCCTACTTGTCCTGAAACTTGGAACCTATCCTATTTTTATCAGTTCAATATTCCGACCAATCAATGGCATTTTCATCAAAACATAATTTATCCTAATTTTTAGTTAAATTATATTAAAACTAAAAAAAGTAAAAAAAAAAAGGTGATACGGGTGGGAGGGGCTTCTCTGTCTCTCTCTTAATTTTTTTGGAAATTTAAAAAAGGAAAAAAATAAATAAAAAATATAAAAAATATTAAATAACCAAAATGTGCCTACTATTGGTGAGTCAGGCTCTTTTTTTAGAGTGATAAGGTCACTTCAGGACCTTATTTGTGACAATGAGGGCATTTCAGACGTTATTTGAAATAAGGTTAACTTCAAGTTCTTGTTTGAGAAAATGAAGTCACTTTGTGCTTTTTTTTGAAATTTTTCCTAAAGTATTAAAGGAATCCCACATCGAAGAATTGAAATGATGTAGGGTAGTTACAATATCCACGTTGATCTATAACTCATTAGCTTAAACTTTTGAGTAAATGTGGGGTTGACTGAATATGTTGATAGGCTCGACTTGGGCTCCCTCTTGATGATCTTTTCGGATAAAAGTATTGAATTTTTGCTGCGCACTCCTCATCACCAATAACCCGCGCACGAGAAATAAAGGAGTGACAACGATGGATCGAGCACATACAAGAAGAGGAAATGTCACGATGAGTGTCAATAAGTACGAGGCGAGTGCATTTTGGTGGCTTAACACCATGAAAAAAAAAAACCCATTCAAATTCTTATTTTTTGCATTTCGGTGCCCCAACTCTTCCATGCGACATTGACTTGACCGTGAAGTTAGCTGTCCGAAAAGGACAAGGCGAGTGCCACAAAATAATAGAGCCCTAACCTTCTGAATCGTATGTTTTCCAAGGTAGTGCTGAGCAATAATTATGTTGCGGGGTGCATATTCCGCCAGTAGAGGTTCCAACAAAAGGACGAATTCAGGTAAAACGACCGAAAAATGATGCACTTGATTTCGTAAGATAGATGTCATTAATTTTTCAATTGTAATGTGTTTGATAATTCCAGTTGAAGTTCTAGTTTAATTTGAGTGTCGAGTAAAATTTTCTTAATAATTAAGTTGGGTTAACTTAAACTTGAGTTGAATGAAACATTGTCCGAGTCAAGCTAGGCCTTGAAAAGTCAAGCTTGATTCGAGTACCAATCATTGAATATGTGAATTCTGTGCGACTATTGCTAATTGTTTTACAAGTTTGAGTTATTATATGAAGATGTTATTTAATATTCTGTCAGGCGTAGGCTGGATTTTTGGCCTAAATTTGAAGCATGGAAGTATACAACTTCACCGACGTTCGTGCCGCTCCGGCCGCGATCATCGACTTGGTGTCTACCATGGTGGGTAAGATGGAGGTTAGCTGTCAAGAGAAGTGGGGGAGTGGAAGGGCTGGTGTGTTACGGTAAATTCTTTGTCAGAAAAATCGGTTCCGCAAAGCATAAATCGGGGAGTTTGAAGCCTGAGACTTCGTTAGAGCCTGAGACTTCATTAGCACCTGCCATGAATTCTAACACCATATACTGCGGTAGTAATTCATTACTGTGATGGATTTATAACACCTTCAGCTTCGCCGACGTTCGTGCTGCTCCGGCCGCGATCATCGACTTCAGCTTCATCGACGTTCGTGCCGCTCTGGCCACGATCATCGACTTGGTGTCTACCATGGGGGTAAGATGGAGGTAGCTGTCAAGAGAAGTGGGGGAGTGGAAGGGTTGGTGTGTGCAGATTTTGTTGGCTGGTTTTGGGGTCGTCAATTGCTGGCGGATTTATGAAGCAAGGTTTTGAGGGTGACGCCCTATCCCCCTCTAGGGATATTTTAGTGATAGATTGTATAGAAACTGGACGATCCTATTCGATGAGTGATGAATAGAAGCGCAATTTAAATTCCTGAGGAATTCTGTCTTCCATAATGGAATCTGATAAGTGAGATTTCGAATAAGTGTTTATACAATCTTCTTCTATTACGCAATTTTTAAAGATTAGGTTCGGAATTTTTGGAAGAATTCTTTATGGAGGAGGAAGTTGTTCCATATTGATCCGAACCAACCCATATGCTCCATTTTAATAAGATTCCGGCTAGAAGCATACAAGTACTATAATGTGCCTCTGCATGGTGTCTGGAGGAGACTACTAGGACTCTGACCGCGTGCTTGTTGAAAAATTAGCCTGTGACTCATAGGCAATGGCTTGGTTAAGGAAACCCACCGGAGCCTTATTTCAAAGGATTAGTGCATCGTTCAAGGAAACATAAGAGAATTCTTTGAAAATCAAAAAGAAGAATTTTTGTCCAGGTTTCTTCTTCTTTTTTTTTGTCTAAACTCACTTCCTTTTTTCTTTGGATGCCCCAGTGGATACGTTGGCTTCTACATTTACAAGGGAAAAAACTACCAAAAAAATCCCGAACTTATTGCGACCATGTCAATTTAGTCCAAATCTTTATTTTTAACCAATTCAGTCCTAAACCTTTTCATTTTTTTACCGAATGAGTCAGTTCGGCCAATTTTGGTTAAAAAACAAGTGACATGGACGCTGAATCGTCCTACGTAGCATAGCAAAGTTGACATGAAAATTTTTAATGATATCTTGAATTTTAAGGGTTGCCACTGAATTGACATAATTACAATAGATTTAAGACTTTTTTTGGTAATTTTGCCGCAATTACTAGGTCTTTTCTTTGTGTTGCATATGAAGGAGTTAAGGGCTTCTAGGGTTCCAGTTTTGTACGATTATATTTTCATTCACGCATTTAACGTAGATTGAGCTTACGATCATGGTGAAAAGGTGTCTCTAAATTTGACGCTTCTCCTCCTAAAACGGTCCTTCCGCATATCGACTCAATGGCCTAAGTTTACTTGGCATCAATTATGGATATGAAGTCGATTAAATTGGGGGGATCTCGATTCAATTAACAGTGGAGGCTCTTGTCAAATTCTAAACAGTGAAAAGGTTGATAAGTTATGGTCAAGTTCTTCCGCTATTAATAATCAGGGATTCATCCGTCTTTTGGGACTTAATAGGGTGGCGACGGCGATCAGGAAAGTGCCAAATCCAATGCCTTACCAACTGCAAAGTACAGGAAACATCAATCTTGACGATCCATCAATGTCTAGGTCGAGTGCTGTCACGAGTCTATCGACCTCTGGATGGCAATAATTTGGGTAGTGTCCCGCGGACCATTCAAGATTCTTCACCAGAAATTTTCGTTCACTAACATTTTCTTATCTGTGGTACATCGCCGGCACTTGGATCGGTAGGTCATGAAATGAAATACCCCTCTCTCGCTAAAAAAAAAATAAAATATCGCAAGCTTTTTTGGCATGTCTATTCTCCATGGCCGGCCTTAGTTTTTCTCTCTCCTCTACTCTCCTCTCCCTCTTTTCTTTTTTTTATCACACTTTCTCTTCGATCTACATGGAGGGGACGGCTTGTGCTAGATTTCTCCCTTTCCTGTACTTTTTGTTACAAAAGTGCAAAAATGTTATTTTGATAAAAGAAAAAAGGCCTCGAAATCACGTCGCTAGTTTAAAGTGAAGTTGTGTGTTGTAAAGAGTTGAAATTGTGTCGGAATCTTGATTATCTCGTAAAAGTCCAGCACTTTTTTTTTTTTGGTATAAAAAATGCAGAACTTTAACCACTCTATTCGATCTGGACAAGAATCCAGGTGAAGTATTTATTGCGTTTTCAGTTGGGTCACTAGAACCTAATCATAACAACAAACCAATTCGGGTATCTTTTGATTTGTGTCAATGTTCCCAACTTTTCACATATGCATTGGAAATTAATTGAGCATGTCTTCAATTTGAACTCCCAACTTGATCAACTTTCCTTTTTTTTGTTTCCGTCAAAATAATATTTCATTCATTTTCTCAAAATACAAAAGAGAGATATCACAGTTCAATTGCTAACCAAGATAAATCTCAGAAAACTTCAAAACAAAATAAGCTTCATATAACAAGAGGAATCATCATCATAAGGTTATGGATCGCATGTTCAAAAAACACATCTGTGACTTTTTCACACCAAAATCAGTAGCCGATCACCTAATTCGTCTTCACTAATCTCCATTTGTTGCTATAGCTTGGCCTTTCAATGGTGCACGCTTAGGTTTGGCATTCCCAACACCATTGCCGAATAAAGTAAAAAGGTTAAACGAACACAGATTGACACTCAACCTTCACAAAACTCATCTAATTTCTTTCAAAACTGAACTTGTTCATCAACGAAATCCGAAGAAAGTGAAATCCAGAAAACATACACATAAAAAACTTCAAATCTATACTAGATCGGATAGCAATCTCCTCAAAAATGGGAGAAAGAAACTTCTAGATTTGTATTAAACCAGAAGAGAAAAGCTCTGAAACGAGAGGAAAATAAGAAAATGAAATAGATAATCAAAATAACTTAAGAAGAATGGGAGAGGAGGGAGAGCTCAAACCTTTTCTCCGTAGAAGTAGAAGAAGAAAGTGTACGAAGATGAGACGGAGATGAGAGAAGAGGAGAGAGAAGAACTAGGGTCGGTTCTCTTTTGTGACTCTTACTTGGTGTTGCTTGAATTGCATGAATCGGTGGCTTTCTAGCGAGTTCAAGTGAATTTGCGAAGACATGCTTCGTATTTAAGTTGGAAAAATTAACGAAAATGTTTTAAACATATTACAATTGTGTTAATTTAGTCTATTTGGCCGGCCGGCGCTGACTCGATAAATTTTTAATATTTTTAAAAATTTTAATTATTTTTAATAAATTTTCTTCCTTTTTCTTCTTTTGGATTTGGGCCGGTAGCCTCTATTGGCCACTCGCTAAGGGCATGTGAGCCCTCATCCAGGACCGACGACCTCCACCAGCCCTTAGCCTCTTGCTACTTGCCCAAAGCAAAAAATAAAACAAAAAGGTAGAAAAATATTAAAAATAAAAAGTACTTAAAATTTTTGGAAAATATTAAAATATTATTAAAATTTTGCCATGTCAATGTCAACGATGCCATGTCAGTGTTAACTGATCAAATGAACTGAATTGACACAATTGCAAAATATTTATGATTGAATTGACAAAAAAATATTTATGTTTGAATTGACACAATTGCAATAGATTTAAGCCATTTTGGTAATTCTCCCCGTTTAAGTTCTCATGTTAACAAATTGGAAATATAAACTGGATACCCTGTGGACATCTGCACATCTAATTTAGTTTGCATGCGATAACATGTCATCTTACAAAATCAGAGGTAGGGTTGGAGGAATATATGTGTTTCCTTTTATAAAGGCTCGTGATATTTTCACTCCTTTATTTGCTTCTAGGATCCCCTTTTACATTGAATTGATTAAATTATCCATGGTGGGTCGTGCTCTTGATTTAATATTTTGTCTTAAATTTTTTTCTTCCCTTTTCTTTTATTTCAATTTTGCTAGTGACGGAACTAACCATACTCCTCTCAAACAACATTTATTAAGATTAAATGTGAGGCCCACTCTTGATTTAAGACTAATGCTTGCCTTTTTTTTTTTGGTTTTTTTTTTCTTATCTTTCTTAATTTGGAGCAAAATTGGCGTACCTCTTTTCCAAAAGATAGTTTATTTGGTAAATGGATAACTAATTATTGTGTTTTTGACAAAAAAAAAAATTATTTTCTTAATGAGTTGTACGCAAAAGTAAGAGGATTATCTTTGAATAAATTGTTTGTAATTATACATCAACCACAATCATCAATCTTTGAGTAAATTCTCATAAATTTGTACCTAAATTCGAAGTAAAAAAATTCACAATTAGGAGGATGATCTAGTGAAATCAAGTTAACAATTTGTAAATAGAATTGACATTTCCGTACTTTGATATACGATAGCGCTTGCTTATTAGATTATAATAATGGAGAATAAGTTTAAAAAAAAAAGACACACCTGAAGGAGATGTCGAAATGAAATGGGTATGGAAGAAATGGCTATGGTGAAAAAAAAATTGTTTGAAAGGAATGTGGGTAAGTTTTATTTTAGTAAAATTAAAAAAAAAGGTAAGAAATAATTAAAATCAAAAGTGAGATCCGCAAGGCTTAGGTAAGAAATAATCTAAAAAAACTGAAAGTAAGATCCGTAAGGACTAATTTAGTCAATTCAATATGATTGAGAGTGCCAGAAGTCAATAGCGGAGTGGACATAGAGCGAGCTCTTATGAATCGAATTTTAAAGAGGATGATAGAGAGTTTTGGGTGATGGCAATGCGTGCCATCCTCAAGATCTCTTCTTTCGTTCTCAGGTTGGGGAATGGTCCAATTTTACACGTCGCCTCGAGTAGGTGAAGGAAAGGAAGTTGCCAGAGTCGAACCAAATTATGGGACGCAAAATCGATTTGTCAGTCACTTTCTTCAATCGTAATGTCTTGTCTAAACGTTAATGTTCCTTCCCCACTCAAGAAAGAAGCATCTTATGCAAACATATAGAATGTGTCGTGTCGCTAATTAAAAGCTTACAAATTTCGAAATTCGAGAATTAGCATACTTTTTGTTCAAGATAGCACCCGACTGCTTACAAGTATTTAAAAAAATGTTTCCTGAAGTCAGGCATCAATATGGCAATAAGGAAAGAAGTTATTAGTTAAGTTAGTTTTTTATATGTTGGGTCAACGTGGTAGAAACCGATATCTACACCAAGGAAGATTACCAAGTTGGACTCTCCCTCAATCATCTTGGCCCAGCCGAGTTTGAAAGGAAGCCAAGAGAAACCGTTCACCATGTCGATTGGGGAGTCACAATCGAGATTCATTTTTTGAGAGAGATACATCAAACACCAATTCACATTGTGGGCCCATCAATCTACCATCGACTTTGATACCACTTCTTGGATCAACATAGCATGAGCTCGATACCATCACCTAATAAGATCATCGAGAAAAAGCCACAGTCCAAACTTGCCAACATATCTAATTGGATTCACAAATATATCTGGTTAGATTCACATTCACTCAAACACTTAAGTCAGTGAATTATGGATTGATAATGATATATTAACTGCTCTACAATCATATAATAATTCTTGATCTAAAATTTTTTTGCCTAACCCTATCAGAGTTGCACCTTAACAAGATATAATTAGAATCAATATAAAGCATGAAAAAAGTTTGGCGAGATCATATCCTCATCCAAAGTCATTATAAAATTTCATTGTTGGTGAGAAGTGGATGGATCATATTATTTAAGAAAGTTATAAAAATCCAAAAAGCTATTAAAAAATTATTTAAAAAAAGTCACGTAAGCACCAGCATGCCATGTCTGCACTGGCCGACCAAATGGACTAAATTGGCACAAATACAAAATGTTTATGACTGAATTGGTAAAGAAAAATGTTTAAGACTGAATTGACAAAATTACAATAGATTTAGGACTGTTTTGGTAATTTTTCTCAATTTTTGTAGGTAACTATAGGGCAAGTGTGTGACCAATCTTTTAGGAGTAATAACACAAATGGTCTATGAATTTGATTCGATGTGTGATGTTGTCCACGAACATTTAATTTATGTAGTGTGGTCCCCTGATTTTAGTCAATGTCCAATGTCGTCTATGATTTTTTAATTTGTTTAATATGATTCATGAACTATTAGAAAATGCTCAATGCAGTCCCTAAACTATATGAAAATGTTCAAAAATTTGGGGACTACATTAATTAAAAGTTCAGGACAACATTGTAAATTTAACCAAATTCACAAACCATTTTGTGTCATTTTCCCAATATTTTATAATTAAAGCTTAGAAAACGAACATTCGCGTATAGAAGAACTTGAATCGCATTTCTTACCAACTAATCAATAGTTAATTGGAATTTATTGTTATTGACCAACAAAAAACAAAGAACTAATTCCTATAGGTTAGATCAAATTGAACCTTACTAATTGGTGGAGATTCCTCTTTAATCAAAGGGTTTTAACATTTTTTTATTTTATTATTATGAATTTGAAATTGTTAGAATTGTATATTCGTTAATTACTGACATTGTTAAATGACCCAAAGCGATTTGATTATAATTCAATTCGTTACGATCATAAGTAGAAAGTTCATATTCTTTAGTCATTGATAAACAATTCGTTGGACAATATTCAACATGGTTACCAGCAAAAATACAAATTCTGAAATCAATACTGTAATTAAGCAAACGTTTCTTTCGTATACCAATTCCAATCAACAACAGGTAGATATATAGGACATACACGAACACATACTTCACAAGCAATTTTATTTGGGCAACCAAAGATAGAACTACATATCACCAGAGTAGTGGTCGACCTGTATTTAAAGTGTTCTGAAAATGTATAAAGTGAAAGCATAAATGTAATCTTTGCATATCTAATGTTTCTAATAATGCAAAAAATTATCGCATTTCACTCATCTCCAGTACCTTCAATGTAAATTTATGTGCATTATGTCAACATATGCTCTTATTTTAATTGTTAGAACTTAGAAACACAGGTTTATTGCGCAAAACTTACAGTGTGCATCATATTTTTTGTACTACAGTTTTAAAATTCGGATCTTCAATGCATAACTTCTCTCTCTAGTCTCTCTCGTGTGCTTAATTATGACATTTCTTCTATTGAAAGACGAAAATCCAACTTGAATGGCGAGAGCTTCACAGAATATAAAATCGAAATAATGAATGAGAATAGATTTTTCCCCTTGCATTGGAAGTGTACACACGATTTCAAAGAAGATATGAAGCTCATACTGATTTGTTACGTGAGAAAGGAGTTTACATATCTATCGTGGCAGTAATGGATTGAAAGGCACGAGGGAAGATCCCTTTCAATGCCATAAATAATAATGGAGCCGTGATCTTCTGGTCCATTCATTTTTTTTTATTATATCTTTTGGGATGCTTTCCTTTTGGCCACATTCTACTCTAGGGACAAATTCCGACGAAATAGGATGAAATACGACTGGAAAAAATCAAGGTGATGCGTTAGATGTTCGGACTGCAAGAGAAAGCGATGTACATAGATAGATTATCTTGTGTTGAAGATCTCACCCATATATTCTGACCAACTTGGGCTGCACTGGGTGGTTATGATAAAATTCAAGATTTTGTAATTTGTTTTTGGTTCCTGCCCCAGACAAAATAAAGTCAGATATAAGAAAGATATAGCTTGGATAGAATATTTTGTGGCAGAGGTGAGATAAACAGGGATAGAAATTCTCATACCCATAAAAGTTATTTTTCTTGAATGATAAAATTTTAATCTATTTCTTCTATCTTTAGCAATAATGGTTGTCTGACCAAGGACAACTGCTTATAGGAGGAGCTATATCAACCGACAAGAGAAGGAGATATTTCTATGAGAAAATACGATGGAAGTAATTGTTGTAGCTAGCGTTATCTCCAAGAGGGGGGTGAATAGGTGATATTGAAACTTATTTTGAAAATAATGTGGAATTAAAACAAACAAGCTCAGGGTTTAGTCTAGAGTTTGATCAAGAACAAGATTTGAGATGACCTCAGAGTTTGTCTGCACACAATTGAACTATTAAGTATAATAACAAAGAGTTTAAGAGATACATAATTTGCACAAAGATTTTATAGTTGTTCAGCTAGATTGAGAAAGTCACATCCATTCTTTACATTTACCGCCCAACGGCAGATTTCCATTAATGAATGCTCAAGGGTTACAATATGATGAAAAGTCCTCGAGAAAGACTACCCGCTCTACACTCGATTATTTAAATGCAAAACCTCTAAGTATAAAATCGTTTGGTAGATCCAGAATGAATGAGTTGAGAATGTGTGAAATGAAACTTTCTTGAACTTTTGAATTGTAGATTCGGAACTCTCGTACTTGTTCAGCCTTGAAAGTCTCTTGTTACACTCCTCCATTTCAAACTAACGCTACAAGTCTCTCACTCTCCAATCTATCCATTGGACAAGATTGTATAACCAAGGATTTGTAAGAGTTGAGAAATAAGATAGAACTCCCCAGTTGATACCGACGCCCATACAATCAAGATCGAGGTTCCAAGATAATACAAGTTCTTCTTTTGGTAAAAATCCTCTTCTACTGAATCCACAGCCGTGATCGAATCCAAATGATAGTCATAATGAGAACCGTCAAGAACGAATCCAGAACAATAGCACTAGTTCTTGTGATAAAAATAACCTCAAAAAACATCAGTTGGACTATACTCTCATAAAAACTCTGATTGTCGCCATTGAAATACTTCCTTCAGAGCCTGTACTTTGCACATCAGCGTCGGAGATTAGCTACAAGATGCTTCCCGTATAATCATTCCTCAATTCCGAATGTATCAAGGACAATCTATAAAAGAGTAATTCATCATATTAACCAGATTTTAGAGATTATGGATATTTTCGTAAACTTCAAAATCCAATAAAGCGTTTTCTCAACACTAATAAACAAGTCATTTCACAATCTAATATGATTTATCTAATATAAATGCGTTTCTACGAGAGTGATGTTAACTATGAAAAATGAAATGGAGATTAGAGGCCGGTTGTTACTCGAACCGTCTTTTTTTCAAATCATTAGACATCTTTACAATCCTAACAAACCAACATGAAGAAAAGAAAAAAGCATACAAGCAAATAAGAAAAAAATTAAGAAATGACCATGTAGCAGTTGTTGAGGTAAAAAATAATAATAATTAAAATAACATAGAGTACCACTTCTTCAAAAAATTTGCGGCTTACAACATTGCTAAGCTCATGATTATTTAAAAACCGTTTATGCTAATAAAGTCCACAAAAAAAAAACATAATCTTATGTTGACCAGTCCATCGTCGGCTACCCGGTTTTTTCTTTTGGTATCGTTTTCGAAGACAGCAAAAGTTTCATAGAGATCCGACATTGAAGGCAGACCACTTTTTAAATGTTGAGCTCAGGTAAAAAAGAAAAGTAAATTATTAAAGTCGATACAAAAAAAAAATGAATAATTGCATCCTGGGTAGACCCAATTGAATGTTGTGGGGATGGAAATATGTAGGGTAAATCGGGCTAACGAATATTTTAATTCACAAAATATGGTATTCTTCTCGGAGCACCATATCAATTTTGGAATTATATTCTATTTAGAGATAATTTGAGAGGGCTCAGTTACAATTTGAGATAATTACGATACAAGTCTTTGGACGATATCCCAAGCCATGTGCGGTTCCATCCTTACTCCGTTCTCGATTCTCTGCGAATCTTATTTCGAATATATGTGACAGTCATCTCAACACGGAATATAATTTTGACTCTAACTCTCTGTGAAAACGGACTTTCCATTGGGGAGAAGGCGACAGAGTCAAGGACGCTATGCGACGGCGAATAGATGCGCGAAATTGCGATGGAGTAGCTAGGGGTGAGCGGTTCCAAGGTCGTAAATGTTCTACCTGGAACACTGAACTACCCGTCTATACAAGTTCCTCATGTTTGTTGAACCTGACAACTACCTACATATCTTGGAACCTAAAACCTACCCTGTCAAGGGTCCAGGGTAGGTTCAAAGTTTCAAATGTATCTAGTTGAAGTACAGTGAATAAATCACATTTAATGACCATCACTACTGCTAAAATTCCACTGACCACAACTCATATTAGAAACGCAAAACTATATAAACATTAACAAGTAAAAGTCTTAATGATTCAAGTACACACTCAGCATGGATATTATGGAAACCGCCAAGATCGATGACAAACGAATATACCAAAGAAAAAAAAAATAAAGACTCGCTTCATGGTCAGGTTCAGTTCCAGGTGATCCAACCTACCTTAGAACCGGAAAACCTACCCCTCAAAACCGGTTTTCTACTTGTTAGAACTGGAACCCCATTCTCCATACAGTGGAACCTGGAACTGATCGGTTCCATCGGTCCGGTTCTTCAGGTTCAGGTCTCTACCCCTGGAACTGGAACCATGACCTCACCCCTAGCCAGGCTCGGTTGTTGCGGTGGAGCTAAAAGGTCTGCATTCTAAAATTTTCTTTTGAAAGAAAGTTGATTTTTTTTGGCGACAATTCCCAATTCATTCACTGTTTCTTCCTCTCTTTGTCGGATAGGGTTATCCATACATGTTTACAGAGTGAGGTAAGTAACACCGCGAGAGCCATAATTTCTTTTTTTCGCTGCAATGAGTTTTCACGCTCGAACAGAAAAATTGTTCAGTTGAGTGCACTTTAGCAAATTGTCCTACATCGACTGTTTAATTAATTAATATTAGTGTTCAGCAATATACGGTGGATTTTTTTTTAATTCTTAATATTTTCCTTTTTGATTGATATGTATTTATTTTATTTTTTTTGCTACTTTTTTGTCTTGGTCGTGCGAGGGTCAACGATGACCCTCATGGCCACGACGCAGTTTGGCATAGGGGTGGGAGGGCCGCCCACCCTTGGGAGGCAAGCAGGAGCGGGACCTAACCCAGCGCTTGCGAGGCTGCGATAGTCGTTGCCCCAGGGCCGTCGGGCCTTGCCGGCATTAGGGTGAGGGACCCTCGCTCTTGGGGTCGCAGTGTCCACGGAGGACAAGGGAGCAAAAAAAAAGTCAAGAAGTAAAAATCAAAAATAAAAAAGAAAAATTGCAAAATTAAAAAATTTATGAACAAATTCACTTGCTACATTAAAATATTCAAAAGAAATCATTTGTCGATATCATGTCAACGTTTTCGGCATTTCACTAATTGATAGCACTTAAATTATGATTTTCAAAGTATGACATTTCGAAGTGAGCGGAAAAAAAAGTATAGATAAATGAGCACGTACAAAAGTTATGACACTCATGTATTTGTACGGTTTACAATAAGCGCCACAAGCCAGTGAGAAGAAGAACATGAAGAGACAATTTCAATAAGAATCAAATGTGCAGAATCATCGGTCAAGTAACACACCTGGATATTGTTTTCTCACCGTAATTTAAGTTTTTACTTTTTATCTAGGAAGGTGGAGAAGGTGGAAATTGTCATTATTTTCCTTACGAAGGCATACTTACGAATGTCACTACGTTCTGTAACGCACCATCGCACACACGCACATATAATATCGACCATGCCGTATACTGCTGCCAGCCAGAAACACAAGACACTTGCTGCCTTTTTCAGAAAGGCTGGGGCTCCAAAAGGAAGCATGGCCCTCAGACACAAACCACCACCCCACTCTCAACTCCACAAGCTCCTGCGACGTGCACTTCCAACCGCGCGTTCGCCCATATACGCCTGTGGCCATCCTGGCCCAGTTCTACACCACGTGAAAATCTCCTCCGCCCACCACCGGCAGCCAACGCGGTCTCCGCCCTCTGTACGCCGTGACCCAGTCCTCCATGTGGAGCACACCGAGTCCTTCGGCTGTACCCGACCCGCACGAGGAGTCCCAGAGAACCTCGAGAAAGGGTGGGAGGGCGACCGGGGTCTATTCCCCGGCGTGGACGGTCTATGCAGGCGGACCCATACAATGAGCCGCC